>JACEII010000103.1:1244858-1267719 GCA_014332785.1 Antheraea mylitta | reverse complement strand
TGACATATTTATGTTTTTTTAAATATATTTAACACAACTTTACACGGAGTGCACGCGAGGCGCATCTACGGCTTTACTGATGCTTGTAAGCACTGAGCGAGTTCCGTAAACGCTATTGTCGAGCGAATTACGTAAGCTGCAACGGGAGGACTCAAAAAAAAAACGAATTACAATAAGAAATTTGTTATATAAAAGAATTACATAAAATTACTTAAAAAATTATAATGTTAAAATTAAATGTAGTGACCCGATCGATGTGTATATAGGAGTACCGGTGCGCGGTCACGTAACCACGTTCCTGGAGCCGCGTGGTTGGATTCAGCACTTTCCCCCACCTGGCTGTTTCTATGTGGCGATGCGCACGCGTCGTCCACGTGCTCTTCATCAGCACTTTACTTATTAGCGCTCGGTACAACATCTCTCCCCTTAGATCAGCGACTATTTCAGATTTTAAGATGAAATATCGCTGTTGATGGCTTCTGATTTTGAGATGATGATTGCGTTCCGTGATTCTGTGTTCTTTCAGGCTCGGCGTATGCGTGATTTGCGTCATTCGGTGTTACTATCTGGTTCCGTTGGCGAATGCGTACTTTGTACAGTATTACTACGATACTGACTGCGATTGCACTGATTAATATACCATAAAATGGGATAGTCGTGTGGTATACCATTGAATTCTTTTCTTGAATTGACCTCTGTATGTCTACTCTGTCCTGAATGTCGTGTAATTTCCTCAGGTTGATTGAGTTTATTTCGAGTGATGGTAACGTCGACTCTTTTATAATTTTATCGGGTATGTTCATTATCTTTATCGGTTGTCTTCGAATTTGATCGTTGATATTGATGATGGTGAATTCATTCGTTTGCAGCTTACAGTTATGTGGGATGGTAGCTAGGAAACTTCCAGATACCGTGAAGGATTCTTCCCATTCACATGTAAGTTGGACTTGTGTCGGGTTCGGGAACACGATTGCGTAGCAGCGGTCGTCCAGTTTGTCCATGGCTGGGCTCATTAGGTTAATGGTCATCCTGTTACAAGATTTGTTCGTTGTTCGGCCTTCGATGATGTCACAAATGCAGTCCGGGTGAGATCTCATCTGGTGGTTAAATTTCTCTTCATAGATGTACCGCTTATTGACCTTCGGGTATCCTGCCTCTATGTACCCATGAACATTTCCAGTGATTGCAAGGAAAGGGAAGGGAGGAATTATGGCTTGCCTATTCATATTAGGTATGACAACTAGTCGATATAGTAAAAATTCGTAAGGAGACATTATTTAAAATCTAAAAGCAAAGACTATTTGGTTACCGCTATAATATGATGCCGGTCTGATTATTTCATAGTATTCTTTCAACTCTAATTCTAATAATTGATTACTGTTATAACTGGTTTTGAGTTTGATTAACATATTGTGTAATACGTTTGGACCTAGCATAGAATGATGAGTACGCTTTTCATTACAAAATGCTAGTGCATTCTCTAACCTACTTAATTCGCTTAGTAAGCTATCTATATTGTCGCTTATTATTACTAGTATTTGAGCAAACTTCGCAAACCGTATGAGCCCGTGATTCTTATAACTATTGACGTCAAGTAAAATATGCAGACTTGCATTTGATTGAATTTGATTCGACACGAGTTTCGTAATTATTTTTGTATGTTCGTCCATTAGTTCTTTACTAAGGCGAATATGGTGATTTTGCTCTAAATTAGTCTGATGTTGATTGATTTTTAAGGCCTTAAGGGCATTTGCATACTTTATAGCATCTGTGTAGTCTAGGTTTCCCGTAATGCTCTTAATTATAGATCCGAGACCATCTATTAAACCTCTCTTAAAACGAGTAGGTTACAAGCTCTTAAGCTGCGATGAGGCCTTATCTAATTTAGCGTTCAAGCTGTCTATCTGAAATTCATATAGTGTGTAGGTGTAATTGTCAAGTCTGTCTATAGCCTTAGTCAGTTGGGTTCGTACAACTTTGACAGTGTCATCAATGTCCGTAAGTTCTATGTACTGTAGAAATGTTTGATAGTGTGTCGTTAACTGCATAGGGCCTAATTTGAAGGGTAAGAGTCCAGGTCCGTCTTCAAGTCATTCTAGTTTGATCTCCAGGGCCCGTACTAGGGTAAGAGTCAGCGTCAGGAGTAGTCTGTAACAATGTCAATGATTTAGGAATACGCTTTAGTCTAGCTTTGGCTACGGGTCCTTTTTTCTTAGACGTGTAAATGTGTATGGGTAAGTTTGTTAGCACCGTATCTTGCGTGTATCTAGGGGCGAGTTTGGATCTACTAGCCGAGCGGTTACTAATAAATACCTGCTGATCAGGCTGGTATTCGACCTCAGACTCGCGGTTTATATTTCGCCGTTCCATAATAGCTGTTCTATTCGCAAGAGACGTCTCGTTAATGAGATCATACACTTTATGCATACGTGCTCTGTGAGTTTCCGTGTGTTGTTGTAATAGGTGTCCAGTCAGGTCTATGTCAGTTGGATCTCGTGGGTTAGTGTGTCCTAATATAAGATCGTATGGCTTGCATCCTGTAAAGGAATGAATTGAACTGTTATACCCTAATATAGCGTAGGGCAATAAGTTTACAACAGGCTTGTCTTTGTGTGTTAATTTTAATATACGAATGTGTTCTAATATTGTAGAGTGAAACCGTCCGATGGTTCCGTTAGCATTAGGTATGGGCTAGCGTTTGATGATGAATTATTTTATGTACTTTACAAAATTCTGAAAACATTTGATTAGTGAATTCTGTCCCTTGATCGGATATGATGGTAAGTGGTAAGCCGTGATGCGTGCTGAAAGTTAATAAAGCCTGTATTACACTAACTGCGGTTCCATCTCGTAATAAGTACGCCTGTCCATACTTTGAGAAGGCATCTATACATATTTTTCGTTCTGTGCTGTAAAACTATCCATATGTATTATTTCAAAAGGCCTAGTTGCAGGGGGTACTATGTTAAACTTAGGTATTATAGGGTTCCTATAATACTTAGCTTGACCGCATATGTTCCAATTGTTAATGAATTTAGCTATTTGATCTTTCATCTTGGGCCAGTAGTATCTTGCGGCTAGGGCTAAATAACACTCGTTAATGCCACGATGGTTAGTTTTACCTTCGTGGTAGTGTCGAATGATTTCCTGCTGTCTAAGATGTTCCTTTACGTTCTCGAGTTCTTTTTTGGCTATAACTAAGCTCATTGATGAACTTTTAAAATATCTCTGATTTATAGGAACTATACTGTACAGGGCAAGAGGCGGACTTATAAGAATAGCTGTTTTAATTTTTGGGTTAACATACTCTTTTATCGCGTTGATTAAATCTTCCTCTAAGTTGGACTCAGATAACTGAACGGATGTTCGGGTATGTGTATCAAATGGTTTCGTCGCTGTGGTACGCTTTTTGATAGCGCCTACCACAGTCAAACATAGTTGTCGATGGAATTTATTCAGTGGGTCTTCGGTAATAGGAACTTCGAGAATTGGGTTTTCATTAGCTGTATGTGCTGTCAATGTGTCTGAATTTCCTAATGATGGTGCTTTGTCAGTCGCGTTTGCAATCATCGAACTAACTTCCTCGTTACAGATCTCAACACGCGATAGAGCATCGGCATTGGTGTAATTTTTACCATTCTTATAGATAACTTTATAGTCGTACTCGCTCAAGTTTATACGCCATCTCGTCAGGCGCGAGTTTGGTTCTTTAAGACTCATTATCCACTCTAATGGTTTGTGATCTGTAGCGATTTTAAAGTTTCGACCAAAAACATACGTTCGAAAATACTTAGTTGCCCAGACAATTGCTTAGAGCTCCTTTTCAATCGTGCTGTAGTTAATTTCACTCTCGTTTCGTGTACGTGAAGCGTACGCTATTGATTTGTCCGACCCAATAGTGCATTGCGAGAGAACTGCACCGATTGCAAAGTTAGACGCGTCTGTCGTTAAAATAAAGTCTTTTTCAAAGTCGGGGTAACATAAGATGGGGTCGTTCGTTAGTAGAGTCTTACATTTTTCAAAACAGTGCGTGTAGTTAGAGTCAAAGGTTATTTTCTTTCCTTTCTTTAAACATTGTGTCATAGGCTTAGTGATTCGTGCGAAGTCAGGGATAAACTTTCTATAGTAACCGAGAAGTCCGAGAAACTGTTTTATTTCTTTAGGAGACTTTGGTATGGGATATTTCTGTATAACTGCGATCTTATCTGGGTTTGGTTTGATACCTTCTGAGCTTATTACGTGTCCTAGGTATGCGGTCTCGAGTTTTAAGAACTCAGACTTATCTAGTTGAACTTTAAAGTTAGATTCACACAATCTTTGGAAAACTTTTTCTAGGTTGATTATATGCTCCTGGAGGGAGGTACTGAACACTATTATGTCATCGAGATAGACCAGACAGATGACGTTTTGAAATCCTTTTAGTACATTGTTCATTACTCGCTGGAAAGTGGACGGAGAGTTCTTAAGTCCCATGGGCATTCTCAGGAATTCAAAGTGTCCGTGCTCGACATTGAATGCAGTTTTAGGAATATTACTACTAATTCATCTCTACTTGGTAGAAACCGGATGCTAGATCGAGGGTGGTGAAGTATTGATACTTGCCTAATTTGTCGAGGACGTCTGTTATATTAGGTATAGGATATTTATCGTCGATAGTTTTTTCATTGAGTTTACGAAAATCAACGACCATACGCCACTTTTGCTTCCCGGAGGCATCGACCTTTTTAAGAACGACCCAAATAGGTGAGCTCCAAGCAGATTCAGAGGGTCTAATAATCCCTTCCTCTAAAATTTTACTTATTTGGTCACTAACTTCTTGGCGATGTATGAACGGATAACGATAACTTTTTGTATAAACTGGAACTTCATCGGTTGTTCTTATATTGTGTTTTATTTTATTTGTAAAAGTTAACGCCTCGCCTTCTATATAAAATACGTCGGCATACTTAGAACATAGTGATACTAAGTTAGCCTTTTCTTCCCGGTTAAGGTGGTCGGTACGGAGACGCGGTATAACCTCTTTAGCGCGTGGTGATGTATGTTCGGTGCTTATGCACTCAACATTGAATATAGACGCTTGCGGGGCATCATTTACTGAAAATATTATGTCATTTTTCGTTGGGTTTACGACTTCTACTATACCACGGCTGTTTTTTACAGTAGTAATGAATTCGATTAATATACAGTTACAATTTAACTATTCTTGAACTAATACTTCGCCATCCGGGGCGTTAATAGGTAATCTTAATAGATTGAACTGTTAGCTGGTATAATTTCTTCGTATAGATTCAAGTTTCGTGAATTATAAATTTGTATTGGGTTCGTCGCGAATTTAGTAATTAATGTAAGTTTCTTCAGATCTATCTTGGCTTCCCATTTCGTGAGTAAATCCATGCCGATCAGTCCGTCGAAATGATCGTGGAATTTGTATACGAATAATTTAATCTCCTCCGAGTCCCCGAATTCAGGAAAGCAGGGTAAGGTGATAGAATAATCATTCCTGCTTGTGGCGTGAACATTAGTGACTTCGAATTGATCGTAATTTAGAGGTATCTCTGCGAAATAACTCTGGATTGCTTCCGGGCTAATAAAGGATTGGTTCGCGCCTGTATCAATTAGTATATTGAGTGGAGGGTTGTGAATGCGAATATATGGAAGTTGTCTTTGTGTTTGGATATTTAGTTCTATCCTAGTTTTCTTGAACTCGATCCCTTGGGAAAATCCTGGCTATTGGAGACAGAAGTCTGTGGCTGGTCATCAGTAGATGTAGCGCTTATATCTTGTATTGATTTAGTCGGTTCTGAGGTCTCATAGTCATAAGGGTAGGTATATGTGTAGTTGTAATAGTCAGCATTATAGTCATTATAATAGTAAGGTTCTGAGTAATAATAGTCATAAGTATCTGGGATTTCGTCGTAACTAGAACATTCGCTTATATTAACATCGCGCGTTTTAAAATAGTTAGAGGGTGGTGGATTTCCTTGCTTCGCCCAGTTCCACCTGGGTCCCGGTCCTAATGGGCGAGACACAAAGTGGCTAACGCTACTCGTAGGCTTAGGGCCATTATACGGGGGTTGTGGTTGAGTGTTCCTGTGAGGTATTCTAAATGCGGGAACACCCTGGTTGTAACCCGGTGGTGGCGCACTAAACATCTGTTGTGTGCGTGTGGGGCCACGTGGTTACATAGGCATTCCAAGTTGATGCTGTGTTGGCATGGGGCGCGAATTAAATTGTGGCTTAGAGGGGCCTGGCATATTATAAGCTAAGTTAGGTGCGAATGACGGTACATGCATGTTAGTAGGTTGGCTAGGCATCTTAAAATTATGAATGTGCTCCTGTCGATTTGGCAATGATTGCACTACGGGCTTCCTATCAGATAGATTGTCATTCCTACTTTGCATGTACATGGTGTTTATCTCCTCATGTACAAACTCAAGCGCCTTCTCAATAGTCTCCGGGCACATACATCTAATTCGTGACCCTAATGGGTCCTTTAAACCACGGAGATTTCAGATTTCAGAGGATTTTAGTGTTAAATTACGATATAAATCACGCTTAGCCTTCACGACGGCTTCTTCGGTGTCATGCAAAGTAACGTATGTCATTACTGCACTAAAAAGATTTTGACAGCGTTCGTAAAATTCTTGTGGAGTGCTGTAGCCTTGTGTAATAAGAGCCAGATCGTTATAGAGAGCGGTCTCGTCACTCTGGTCAGCGAAATTATTTATAAGAGCACTACGTATACCCATCCAGTCGCTAGGTACGCCATTAGTATTAATTTGGCGGGCGGCGGGCCCTGTGACTTTATTCAGAATCCCGTTTAAAAGAGCTATTTGATTTAATTCCGGTTGCCCTTCACCATACTGATCCACTAAATGGTTCGCATAATTTTATAAATCGTGTGAGAACGTTCGAGTTTCCGTCGAAGTCCGGAACTAACCGTAGCGCCTTTAAGATGTTATCTAAGTCAGCCATATTATAGCTTAAATCCGAGTTAATATTACGCCTAGAATCTATGATATTTCCCTATTACTACCTAACCTAGGTTTCCTTGATTGTCGTGGATGAAAAATCTTGGAAGTTTTATAACTAACGAACTATAGATATTTAAAGATAAGGTAAGTAAGCAATCACTAAAAAAAAATCAGTGCACTTACATGAACATGTCGATTTGCTTTGAGCGGTATCGAAGTCGGGATCTCCGGTGCGGCCTCGTGGTTCAGGATCTCCCGGTACGCACGGACTAAAACCCCAGGGTTTTTTTTTTTTTTTTTATTAACGTGGGGAAATCCCTAACGGATACGCTACCCTCCCGAGGGAGAGGGTAGGTTATGTCCGATTCGCACGGACTAAAACCTCACGGTGTACCGTCCGCCGCATGGTAGGGGCAGCCAGGGATCGAGCATGTTCACTGACCTAAAACTGCCCCTGCGGCAGCCTGGCGAGTGAACGCCAGGCTTCGCCCTACTATAGAGAGGCTACTGGGCACACGACCAGCAACCTCCCCTCGTCAGCCTCACCCGTACAACGAGGAGATGGGGGCCCCGTCCCATCCCCTCTGGTTTGGCGACGGTTTTGGGAGGGACGGGCATTACGCCTCGCCCCTCCCGCTGCTCTTCTTTGAAAAATTATAATGTTAAAATTAAATGTAGTAACCCGATCGATGTGTATATCGGAGTGCCGGTGCGCGGTCACGTAACCACGTTCCTGGAGCCGCGTGGTTGGAGTCAGCACTTTCCCCCACCTGGCTGTTTCTATGTGGCGATGCGCACGCGTCGTTCAGGTCTCTTCGTCAGCACTTTACTTATTAACGCTCGGTATAACAAGCGTTCGGCGTAAGCGCATAGATTAATGTTTGGAAACAGAGGCGACACTTTGTATTTACATGGCCTTAGGTCTTAATTCTTACAAACATTGCGTCTATCTATATGAAATTATACGTTATGTGTGTTTTATTCTCAAGTCAAATGTAATATTCTTATCTACTGTATATTGCTAGGTTTAAGTATAAGATTTATATAATTATTTATGTACCTAAATTTATATATTGTTTCGGTCTGTTATAAACGTAGTATTTGGTATATTTAAGGTTTTTTACTTGGCATTAGCGAAATTGCTTACATAGGAAGAGGCTATACCGAAAAAAAAGGGTTTCCAACGATTTTTTCCCTCTTTTTTACATCAGGAAATCTATTATGAATAACCACCCCACTGGAAACTCAAGGATGGGTTATGTTTTTTTTTATATATATCATAGGAGGCAAACGCAACAATGCAAGCACTGCTACTTCACGTCGGTTTTCTGTGACAGGGTGGTACTACCCCGGTCGAGCCGACCCTTTCATGCTGAAACCAGTAATAGCTTCAGCTTGGCTCTACCACCTACAAAAGTATCTATGTTGATTCCCACAAACTAAAAGCCATGATTTTCATCGCGCACCTTATTGGCCGGGGACGGAGTACTGCCTATCTAATATATCCCTTCGAAAAATGCGATTCGCTTCACTATTTTGTGTGTCATCCTTGCGGAGGGGTTCTAATCTTCACTTATTACAAATTAGAGCGACATATCGCGTCAAGTTGGAGTACTGAAGTTGGTGAGATATGAGAAAATCAATACAGACAATCTTGTTAGGAAATATGCTTAAATAGATCTATTAATTTTTCGAAAACGTATAATCCCTTTTTTGTGCGTTCAAAGAAAGTATACCGTAATAAAGTATCATGTCTGTTGTTTTTTTAAATCATTGAATCAGTCTGTCCGTTTTAAGTGTGCTGACTAATGTTAAATAGTTATTATTTTCCTTATAGCTCATGTGTTATGGTTTAGAATGGCACTTTGAATATTAAATGGGATAATGGTCAAAATTAATTTAAGATTTTTTTCGTTTTTTAGAATGATTATTAGTGGTCGTATCATTGTTTGGTGTTTGTCCATTATGTGGTACCGATTACCTAATCATGTTCTATATTAAATAGTCACTACATATTATAAATCGAAGTCCTCTGCCACGTCTGTCTGTCTGTTCCCAATAAACTCAAAAACTGTATGGATTTTCATGCGGTTTTCACCAGTAGATAAAGTCATATACGAGGAAGGTTTAGGTATATTATTTTAGTAGTGTTAGAGCCAAGCTGAAGCTATTATTGTTTTCAGCACAAATGGGTCGGCTCGTCCGGGGAAGCACCACCCTCTCACAGAAAACCGACGTGAAGTTACAGTGCTTGCATTGTTGGGTTTGGTTCTGTCAGTGAGAGAGCCGGAGACCCACCTACCCTCCCCTTCCCCTTCCTCCTTCCCTTCCTGTCCCCAACGCCCTCCTCCCAAACACAGGCTGGCAACGCACTTGTGACTCCCCTGGTTGTTGCAAGTGTCTATGGACGGTGGTGATCACCTAACATCAGGTGACCCATCCGTAAAAAAAAATTGTTTTTTTCTAGACAACGTCCGCCGGGCCTGCTAGTGTTTTAATAAAAGTAAGTTTTAGCGTATATGAGCTGTATTTATATGAATTACGTTCAATAGTAGTAGAAGAATAAAGTTATAGGCATAAATTAAAGATATATAATATCATATTTAATCGTATAAAAAATGCATACAGCTTAATCTATTCCAGCGCTTAGTTCTCATTAGATAACTCGTTCTTGTCTCAGGCGAGCGCGGTGCGTTTAATACGAAACATTTTTAGAGCAAGTATTTAATACGTAATAGCAAGTATTTTTTAGGTGGTCTAAGCCAAGCTGAAGCTATTACTGGTTTCATCATTAATGGGTAGTAAAAGTGTTTGCATTGTTGCGTTACTTTCGGTTAGTGAGAGACCCACCTGCCCTCCCATTCCCCTTCCTTCTTCATTCATTCCCCCTTCCCTCCAACACAGGCTGGCAACGCAGTTGTGACTTCCCTGGTGTTGCAAGTGTCTATGGACGGTTGTGGTCACTTAACATCAGGTGACCCATCTGTTCGTTTGTCTCCTATGATATAAAAAAAAACTATTTAACTTTTCTGCGATAACACCGATGGTATTTTTATATATATTTTTTTAGTTTTTA
Source organism: Antheraea mylitta (assembly GCA_014332785.1). Taxonomy (NCBI): domain Eukaryota; kingdom Metazoa; phylum Arthropoda; class Insecta; order Lepidoptera; family Saturniidae; genus Antheraea; species Antheraea mylitta. The sequence continues at coordinate 1,257,669 of JACEII010000103.1, read as the reverse complement.
TTGTTTTAGATTCACTCAAAGTTAAAAATATTAACCAAGGAATGGCTATGATTAAAATTTTTCAGTTTCTCTCTTTCTCTGAATTCCAAAATCTATGTTGCTCGTTCCGTTTTTCCTGTTTCGATTTTATACCATTTGGTATGAACGGTATCTATATATTAATACGTGAAGCAAAATATTTTTACCCTTTTTTAACCGATATCCCGTGAACGGGTGAACTTGAAATTTGGCATAGTTAAAGTTTATATGGCGGAGAAGTGCAGAAAGCTGTTTATTTTTTATAAAATGCATTAGAAGTACATTAAATTAATTAAGATATGCACTACTCACCATACTGCTTAAATTCTACACAGCATATACGCACATGTAAATAAAAAAGACATTTTGAGAGCTCCGTGAATAACGAACTTCAAAATAGTTTGCGAAGGAGATTGCTATGCTCGACTGTATGTATTTTTTAACTCTTACGTTCCAATTACCATTTTTCATCCTACATTACACAATGATATTATTAAAATATAACTATTATTTTAATGTTTATAACACGACTTACATTTCATGCCTTACATGCTTTTTGAATTTAACTGGTCAAATTACAGGTTACATTTTATAATAATATAATATAATGTCATGAATGACGTTCCATGCCTTATATGCCCTTTGAAATTAATTGGTCAAATTGTAGGTTAATTTTATAATAATAATATTACATGTAAATTAATAATACATTAATAATTAATTGAAAAACAATTTATGGAACCAAGGAAAAAATAATTATTCTCTTTGGTTTTATTGGATGTCAAAATTTTTAGGTGACAGGAGTGCTTTTACTTATCATAAAAGTAAAACAATACTCCCAAAGTCAAAGTCAATATTAAAATGTTTATTATTTTTTATGGTGAACTCACTTCAAATGATGATTTAATAAAAAAATGAGCCAAATAATACTTCGTATAATCAAAACAAGAATTTTCTTCATAAAAGTAAATGTTATGTGTTTCAAAAGTTAATGGTGGTATTAAAAACATCTTTGTTTTGGATTCATCATTTGATTCTACTGTGTATCCATTACTTTTCTAAAAGATGATACTGGGCATATCAATATTTCTTATAATGAAGAGACTACATTTAATTAAATATGACCCAGAAATACCACCCATTCATGGTGTTGTGTAAAATTAATTGAAAATTGTGTCAAGGGGTACGATAACTTTCGTAATTTTCGTTATGTTTACTCAGAATTTGAGAGCTTTACCACCTGTTTTTTGTTCAGATTTATAATTAATTTCGATTTTCATTTACATATACATTTTTTTATGTTTGTATAATTAAAGATCATGGCAAATGGCAAATAACTGAGTAGCCACGATGAGAACCTTTGATTATAGGAGTTATAATACCCTTTGACAAAAGAACCCTAATGAAGTTCAAACTTTAAGAAAACAGCGAACTATGGTCGAATATCGACCACTAGGCGCCCACTAGTTCTATGTAATTATGTCTACTGTTTTATCTACATAGATTACGAAGATCCGATGGCGTCTACCATTGGTTAATATTTAATTTAAATTTGTCTATTTAGCAAACTTTATATCAATGGACTTCTCAGAAGTTTCGATTGTTAAGTGTTTTTAAAGTCTATTTAAACTTACCTAACCCCAATAGTTCTTAGATTTAAAGATATGGGTCCATTCTCTTTCCATACTTCTAGCGGCAGAGCTTACTAACATAAAAATGTTCTAGTCGTATAAATACTATCAAAATACGTGATTGTCCCCGTGGTATTGCGGAAGCATTTGTTTTTAAAAATTTAGCTCCGCGTAATTGCATATCTTTCTACCAAAGGCTTAGCTTGGAGAGAGATGATTCTAGGTGGTAGAGCCACGTTGAAGCGATTACTGGTTTCAATATGAATGGCTCGGCTCGTCCAGGGTGGTACCAACCTCTCACAGAAGACCTACGTGAAGTAACAGTGCTTGCGATGTTGCATTTCGTTCGGTTAGTGAGAGCGCCGGAGGCCCACCTCCTCATTCCCCTCCCTTCGAGATCCTCTCCCAATACCTCACTTCCACATCCCTCTAAACACAGGCTCACTTAACATCAGGTGACCCGCCTGTCCGTTTGCCTGCTATATCATATAAAAAAAAAACAAAAAAGACTCCTGGTTCTATGCTTCGGTGGTAACTTACCACGTGTATAAATCTACCAGGAAGAGATCTTTCCATTGGTGACTTGATACAGAAGTCTGCCTTATATGCTATGAGAATATGGCACTTGAGAAATTTTTAGTTTTTTTTTAGCCATCACGTCATATGTAAAACATCGAAACTGTTTTGTATAAGTTATATGCATAAAAGAACAGATTACATTAGGAATTATGGCATAATGAAAAAATAAAACATCACAAATTTGTTCCATAAAATAATGACTCTTTATTTATTTTATTACGTAAATATTCATTTTTGTTAAATACAACATTGTTTGGTGGAATTTATGAAAGGGCGCTAGGTCGTCGGCGCGTGCCGCACAATATTAGTAGAACGAGTGATCGACAAAACAGTTTGAATCTTATGTTTATAAAAATAAAGTTGCAAATGTTTTTGAGTACCGTGTCAATATAGCAAAATTTTTGCCTTGCGTCGCCACGCGAACGGTCAGGTTTACCCTCCGCCTATACATGTTTTACATAAAAAGCATATTCTATGTCGTCTATCGTATCGTAATGCATAATAGTATTAACAATAGAAATCAAAATTATCGTTTTCTTTATTTTGTTATTATCTTAAAATTAATAGTCGTTACGCGTAACTAAGGTTGGATATTGTTCCTTATCCAGTCCTTATATTTGTAGACATTGGTGTAAACTCCAGGTTTATTTTCTGAACCGCACGGCATCGGTCCGAAACTGACGATGCCTATCGCCTCATAGGTTTTTCCACTGTTGTACATGAGCGGTCCACCTGAATCGCCCTTACACGAGTCTTTGTCTTTTTCCCCGCCGGCGCACAATTGTTTCTCCCATAACTGAGTTCGATTTTGGTATACCCTTTGACAGTCCTGAAGGTGGAATGTAAACAATCAGTGATTTTGGAAAGAAATATCTTCATTGCTTGTGCCTGTTGCTATATAGAAACTTTTAATTTATACTAAGAATTCTGTATTTATTTCATCTGATTCTCAATAGATAGTCTGCGTTTCGTTATTTCTGCATAAACATTATATGTTGTCAATATAAAAAAGCCGTTATAGATATGTTTATAATATTTAAGTGAATGTATAGCAGTACGGTAAAATAGATAGATATCTTAACAAATGGAGCCATGAACAGGCTTTGCACATTATTTAATTAGACTATCCACGGTTAATTTGTACTTTTTTGGTCATTATCGTCATTATCATCAGTCCGTACGAGACTCATTTCAAGGTCATAGGCCTCTTGCCGTATGAAGGTATGGGCGTAATCACCACGCCAGCCCACGAAGTATTGGCGATTTCAAAGTCTGAGAAATCCACAGATCTTTGTTTTACTTACATAGAGTAATACTGCAACAGTATTTCTCAGGTTCGGGTTTCCTCACGATGTTTTCCTTCACCGTGGACCGGTAGTGCTACCAATTTAAATTACTAATTGTACGCGAATTCCGAAAAAATCGTTGGTACATCCTGAGGTTCGAACCTGCGGACATCGAAATAATATTCCACCGGTTAAACCACTGGACCACCATGACTCCACTAGGCTACCACGACTTTTTCTGATATTTGTAAATTATTGCAATGTAATATTCTAATTTATTACGTTATGTATGTGGTATAACTGATAACACTGCTTCCGTGAAACGTTAAACTGTGCATACGTTTAGCTAAATTAGTTAAATAGTTTTGTCTACACAATTCAATTTATAATTGAATGCGTTCAATAAAACCTGATGTGGAAACTTGATTTCAGTAATATTTGAAATTATTGTTAAGTTCAATTTTTTACGAGCATGTGTTTGGTGTTTGCAAGCCTTCAAAGGCTGTGGTGGGATGCACCACAGTTTTTGATATCATCGTCGTTTGGGTTCAGTTGGTAGAGTATATTAATTTTAGTTAGAAACATCCTCCAACGTGACTCGTCTATACCCAACATGTGAAGGCACACCACGGTGCCTCCCTTTTGGCTTGTTATGTTGCGGGATATATCTAGTAGAAACGATAATAAAGTGATGGTGGCTCAGTGATTAGCGATCGTTACTTTGATGTAGGTTCAAATTCTCGTAAATGAGTTCGAGCTTCTGATCAAGGAAAACGTTGTGCATGGTACTAGGGCTTTCTGGCTGGTTACACACCGTCCTTAATTTGAAAATCTGTCGCCAAGGAATTGTTGGTATGTGGTGTAAGCCAGTCCCTTCTAGGCTAAGCCTTCTTAATATCCCAGAACACGTGGTCACTTAATATCAGATGGGATTGTGTCAAAACGCTAAAACTTGTAAAATATCAATAAATGACGAACGGCTTTGTTGGATAAACTAAGGATGGATTGTTGGTGGTCACCGTTGTTTTTGAATTGCATTTCGTTGTAGCCCTGATAAAAAAAACTACCTCCAGTGAAACGAGTGGCAACTTGACGTGCATCTTGACAATGCTATGTGCCATCGCGGTGCTGACAGCTCCCCATCCGGCGACGTACAAGTCGAATGTAGATGGTGGCTTTGACGTATAATCGAACATCGGAAGACATATCGGACGGATAAAGTCTGCAAGAAAAACATTTTTTTTTTTTAGAAAAAACAGATTTTTCTACGTTTCTGTTAATTTACACATAATAGTCGGCATACCAGTAGTTTTGTGTTTTTTGGCTCTATATTTTATAATATTCGTGGTGCTTTACATAATATAAAGTATATTTGCATTCGTTATTGTGCACAAGTGAGGTGGGTAGAAAATAATATCACGGAACATGGATTCTGACTGGCCACAAAACTCCCTGGCAAGTTCTAACAAGACGGCCTCCGTCTTGTTCATAGAATTTCTCGTAAGAGACTTTTCACTATTATCATTACTCAATAATGGCAGTAATAATCTACTAGAAGATTGGATGCCAAAAATAAAATAAAATATCAAGCTGGATGAATAAACTAAGTATATATATTTATATTTATATATATTAGGGTGATTAAAAAAAAACAAAACATTTTTTTTTCTTATCTCCAGCATGCTTAAAAGTTCAATTTACATGTAAGGAGTCCCAGTTAAAATTTGAGCGCTTAATATTAATATTAAGGACATCCGCATCGCACTTCTTTATTTTCCATAAGAATAACATAGAAAAATATTCGTTTGTACCTTCTGATTTTTATTGCTTGCCCATCATTAGTCATAAAAAAAATCCCTGTACATATTTTTGTAGAGAATTGAATGCTCTACAAAAAAGGTCTCTTGCAATTTTTCCAAAAACTTAACCGCTTAAAAGTTATTCGAGGTCAAAGCTCAATATACTGAAAATTTGACCATTTGTAATGCATTATTGAGAATTCGATAAAGTTATGGAAAATTTTCTTCAATACTTTTATGTTTCTCCTTAATTTAGGCTTTCAGAAAACCTTTAACTTTAATTCTATGTAGTAATAAGCCCAGCAAAACACGTTGAAAAAGTTTTTAGCTTAAAATTTTAGTTTATTTTGATTTTTAAACTCGAAAACGAAATATTTAAAATACATATTAATAATTTCTTATCAAACTGCTTGTTTTTCCTTAAATAATGACTGCGGAAAATTTGAAAAGGTTTGTGAAAGCCTAAATTAAGAAGAGACATAAAAATATTGAAGAAAATTTTCCATAACTTTATCGAATTCTCAATAATGCATTACAAATGGTCAAATGACCCAGACTATGACATCATCAATGAATGAATCTACCCCATCTAAATCTTCTAGCAATTGTCTGACTTTAGCATGGAAGACTTCAGATGCTGAATTTATTCCATATGGCATACGTAAAAACTGATATCGACCAAAAGGAGTGCCATATGTACACAGATCTGCACTATCATCATCAAGGCGTACCATCCAAAATCCTGATTTAGCATCTAGTTTACTAAAATAATTAGCACCATTTAATTTAAAAGCAATTTCTGTTAAGGTAGGTAGTTGATAATGTTGCCTACGTATAGCACAATTCAGCGGTCGGGGATCCAAGCAAACCCGTAGACTACCATCTTTCTTTGCTGCAACTACGATAGAATTAACCCACTCAGTTGGGTGGGACACCTTCCTGATTACCCCTAGCTCCTCCATGCGATTGAGTTCCACTTGCAATTGATCTCTAATGGCAATATATATATATATATAACCTAAATACTTAGCGCTTCACCATCTTAGGCCATATCTTCACTTGGAATCTATCATCGAATTGTATACAATCTCTAATTTATATTATACTGGAGGAGTTACCCGTTGGAGGTATTCTCGCTTTAATCATAAAAAAAAAACTTGAATGATGTGTCTAAACCGTTTTCAGGAATCACTTCATCAACTAATGAAAATGCATTGAATGGTTTCAGAGTTTATCGCGAACAGACAGGGAAACTTGGCAGGGGACTTTATCTAGTGATGTACAGAATGTTAATAAATGTTGTATTTACATATCCTTCAACAAATACGTTAACGATAAACAAATTTTGTCTAAGATTACCAGTATAAGGCGCACTGTTCGTCATTCTGATTAGGGCTATGTCGTTCTTCTTTGTCCAGTCATCCGGGTAGAATATTATCTTTTCGATAGGTATTATTACAACACCGTCGTTACAATCTTCGCCTGAAGGATCCACCGGAATGCAATCTCGACCATCATTACTTGTGTCGTGTTCACCAAGTCGGATGTTTGTACTGGAAATGTGGTGGGAAGTAAATTGTTACCGGTTCGCTATCTAAAGCGTGACTTGGAATTTAAGCGCTACAACGGAACAAACTCTAAATCTTGATTGTTCGTCATACAAATTCAGTATATCTGAGTTCGTTTGTGTGGGGTCCAACTAATTTTACCGATTATTTCTAAATACCTATCGACTGGACATACATTCATAGCTATTGATTTTAATAGTCCACGATTAGAATAGAAGTATTCAGCCATCAATAAATTTTCAACGGCAGTTCGGGCAATTAAGCTATATGCCGTCAATTTTCAAGAGACAAAGTGTACGGCCTCAGTGAATCTGCGTTCGGCGAAGCGTGTTGAGCGTCCACTCTGGCCGTAGACAAAATCTTCCAGATATGTAACGTTGATCGATCATCGTACAAATTCAATTTTGTACGTTATTGACATGGTTAATGTAGAGCGATGTGTGCATATACATGACGTATGTAAGTCCAACTTATCTCACTGATTATTTGTAAACGCCTATTGACTTTTTACTAATTAATAGCTGTTGGTTTTGATATTTCATAATAAGAATAGAAGAAGCATTGATAAGTCTTAATCGATAAATTGCACAGAATAGTCATTTGCATTACTAGTCAGTTTCAGGTTCGAAACCAGAGCTGTCTAATGAGTTTTGCGAAATTCTACGTACATTTGCTTATAATAAGTGTTACTATAAATTTATATCTGTTATTTTACTATTACAATTGATTATCTTATATCGTTATAAAATTTGTTACAATGAGAAATTTAATTAAATACATTTTTGTTGCTGGCATCGTGACTTCGAATGTGCGTTACGTAATGCGTAGTGTTGGTTCAATCGCACATTGTTAATAATAGTAATGAGGAAGAACAAGTAAGGAATAATATTCTTACGGCTTTCCTGAGTCGAGAACAGAACCAGTGACGCAATGCTTTGCAGTCAGCACATACTTTCCGCTGATGAGGGCGGAACCGCATAGCATCTTTAACTTTCCATCTTTGATATATTCTATAAGAGCCAGCCACGGGTACTGATCCAAACCAGTTTCATTTCCTCCTGCAATTTAATGTATAAGCACATATAACGTCATGCCTTTTAAAATGTAAAGCTAGTATGTAATTAGATTTTACAAAACTACGTATGAAGTAGTCATTGTACCATGGTGCGTCCGGACATCGCCCTTATTCCTCCAATAAGCATGACTTTATAGGGAAACAGCATAATGAAATCACAGTATGGTGGTTTAGGGCTTTATTTAAAGTTCATCTACTGAGCTTCTACACTCCGGTTGAAAATCCTTAACAAATGCTTTTACGAGTGTTTCGACAACTGGATCTATATGCTTAGTGTCTCACGGTCTTTAACCACAACGTCATTAAACCTAACTTAACCTATAGCCTATAAATATAACCTATATTTATTTTGTTTTATTAGCTAGTGCTCACGCTCACCGCCCTTTTTCACACGGGTGTAGTAACGAAGGAAATTACATCGAATCTTCCATTTACACTACGACAATGTAATGTAACAAAATAGTAACTTTGCTAGTATTCTAGAGCTCCCCTTTTTTAATTTAACTTGTTTATAGGGGCTTTTATTCCACCGAACATATCACCCCCATTGTTCCCCAATCTCTCTAGCTCTATCATAAGAGTCGCTGATGAGATATCATTACCAGATCATACAGCTTCCTAGCTTCACCCGAACAGGGTTCAGCGAAGATACTTTGCCAAATACCTATGTTCTTTCTCTGTAATGTCAAAGTTGCTGATGGTTTTGAGAAACCCCTATATAGCCTAGAAAAGCCGACTGTAACCCATATACTTATTGACTTGGGCTTAGCTTACGCTGGTTGCGCTTACTCGGGAGCAGACGGTGTATAAACTGATGTACATCGTAGACCTTTTGGTAGTCGTCGTTATTTTTGGATTACACCGTGTTTAATGATTTTTACTTTGCCGTACTCCGGTGAAATACAACAATATCTCGTGTGCTCACCGATTATCTTGTTACCGAACACGTTCTCAACTCCGCAACACTCACTCCGCGGATCCGGAGGGAACGCGCTTACTCTCTGTTCGCAGTTGCCTTGTTCAGGCAAAGGGCAACAAACGCTGAATTGATCTTCGCTCTCACATCTGTAGGACATAATCACAATTCAATAACTTGTAGGTAAATGTAAATAACTGTAGGTGGTACAGCCACGCTGAATTTGTAACTGATTTCAGTCCAGGGTTGTACCACTCGCTCACAGAAAATCGACGTAAAGTAACAGTGTTTGCTTTGTTGCATTTCGTTTGGTAAGTGAGAGCGCCGAAGGCCCACACTCCCTCCCTATCCCTTCATCCTCTTCTCCTTCCCCCTCCCTCTATCCCACCAACACAGGCTGGCAACGCACTTGCGACTCCTCAGGTGTTGCTGGTGTCTATGGAGGGTGGTGATCACTTAACATCAGATGACCTACCTGGTTATTTGCCTCCTAATACATAAAAAAAACTTGGAGTCGCTAATTGTCCAGTGATTATAATGTCAACATTAAGGTGATGGGTTATTAGGGATGGAGTACAAAGTACAAGCAAATGTGTGGGGTAAGGATGAGTTGACGCCGTTGTGTCAAAACTGCGATCTAAATAGATATCTTAACCTACGCCACACAAGGAATTTGTAATGATATTTTTAATTCAGTATGTGTGATTTCTGGTTTATTGATGTTTATACCTAGAATTAATAATGAAATTCGTGTTTTGCTCTGTAACCGGTGGTCGCAATCTGTTGACGAGTTCATCGCACTTGTAAATGCTTATACACTCGCCGGTCCTCCCGTCTGGAGTCTGACATGGCTCCGGACAGCACACCTGTAATGTAACACGTTAATTTATAAAAAAATCGCTATGTTTTGGTATTCGTCTAGTGTTCGTTAAACTTGTCATCCAAAACCACCCGATTAGGCCTCCCACGGCAGCGGCTCAAGCCTAGGTTCGATCCCTCGGTAGGGAGCCCTTGAGTGCGTTGCTTGCGCGATAGGGTGTCACACAAATATACATCACCGCTACAACACTACACGATCACCCCCATAAACGTGCACGCCACTCTTACACATGAAAGTGGAAGGGTTTACTTTTTTTTTCCCTTATCGAACTGAAAACTCTCAATTTTCCGATAATAAATATATGGAGGAGTTGTTGAGGCGTGTATGCTTGGTACACATATACGTTTCAACAACTCATACATATATGAATAGTTAGCTAGGTTAGCTAGGATAGGTCGCGATTTTGCATGCAACAGGCAACAGCCAGGCCGAGGTGTGCCATGCACCCTTGAGCTGGTTGCCAAAATAAAATCGGTTGAGTGCCTTAAGCGCTCGCCTTAGTAGTCCGGTGAAGCTGTTAAGACCTGGCTGGGTCAATAGCGTAGTCATTTCGTAAAAAAAAAGTCATTCAAAAGGGTTAAATTTACAAAATAAACTAAACTAAACTTTCATCAAAGAGCCTTTTTCTTTAAATTAAGCTTTGCGTAGATAAACTTTTATCGAAATAATTATGATTAAAAGTACACCCTCGAACTCGCTTTTTCTCAATATGCATTTTGTGTGAGCGACTAGCCGTGCTATAGTTGCTTTCTAAAAATGTACCTCATTTCTCTAGGCTTACATATCAAAAATATTTACTTGTCTATTACAAGGCAAATCATTGGTCTTGTCCCTTAACTTGAGTGATTACAACGCTACAAACTACAAACAAATTGTAACTGAGAAAGAAATAATAGTGGGATGCTTTAATTTTTTTTTTCTCGATCTGACTACGCTATTGACCTAGCAAGGTCTTAACAGCTTCACCGGACTACTAAGGCGAGCGCTTAAGGCACTCAGCCGATTTTATATTGGCAACCAGCTCAAGGGTGCACGGCACACCTCGGCTTGGCTGTTGCCCGTTGCATGCAAAATCGCGACCCATCTTAGCTAACCTAGCTAACTAATAATAATATAATAATAATAATAATAATGTTCAAAGTCAATGTATATAATAATAAATGTAACTATTCATATATGTTTGAGTTGTTGAAACGTATATGTGTACCAAGTATACACGCCTCAACAACTCCATATATTTCTGTCGGAAGGGATGCTTTAATCTGATAAACGTTATTTCGTAGTGGGCTATTGTTTAAATTAATCTATACTAATATTATAAAGAGGTAAAGTTTGTGAGTTTGTGACGTTGTGACGTTGTAGGGGGTAATCTCAGGAACTACTGGTCACATTTGAAAAAAAAAAATAGATGTTATATATAGCTTATTTATCCAAAATGGTTATCTATATTTCTATACTAATAGTATTATAAAGAGGTAAAGTTTGTGAAGTTGTGATGTTGTGACGTTGTAGGGGGTAATATCAGGAACTACTCGTCCGATTTAAATAATTCTTTCAGAGTTATATAGCTCATTCACCGAGAATGGTTATAGGCTATATATCAAGCTAAGACCAATAGGATCGGAGCACAGATGAAAAATGTTTCAAAATCGGAATGCTTTTTCCTTTTGAGAACTACTGTGTGGTAGTGTGTCTATTCCACATGAACGGGCAGATGCTAGTTTATTATAAGTAAAATTTAAGTGATCTTCATAATTGGGCGCAGTAGCTACATTCAAAAATAATACCTGCCTCCAGTCTGATATGAAGAGGATGGGTATAAAAGAAGCTAACGCTCAAAGACAGTGCACCGGCTTTCTCGCTAGCACTGTCCGTTTCTATGACGTTCTGGCTGATTTAAACCTAGTAATTAGGTACAATATAATGGAGTAACATTCTCCTGCTACAATAAAAAATAATAACAAAAAATCTTACAAATGGTGCCCCGTTCTCGTAACCGCATTGGGACTTTTGCAGCATGAACAGATCTTGTGCAGTTAACTCTGCATTAGATGCTATCGCCAACAATGTCTGGCATTGGTACACTGATTTGCAAGTTCCCTTCGCTCCGGTCGGTGTCGTGCATAGAGATTCTGAAAGTTTTAGAATTTCGAATTATTACATTATCGGTCGATTATGTGTTTTTTTTTTTCTCGAACTGACTACGCTATTGACAGCTCCACCGGTTTATAACGATTATGTTTGACTAAGTCTTGTGAGAATTTCTTGGTCAAATTTAATTACATTTATCTCTCAAGTTTTATTGTTATCGACCTATGTAGGTCGGAATAACTATCATCAGGCCCCGGCTGATAAATGTTATTTATCGTTGTATTACAATTTTAATATATAACAATATATTGTACGTTTTTTTTTTATATTGTAACACAGCAAAGTGACTGCAGTGTGCCTGATGGTGACCACAGTACAATCCAAAAACAATGGAGACCACCGAGAGGCACGCCATCCCTCGAAGGTCGCCGCTGTCATGCCGGCTTGCATAAATGTCTCTTCACGTTACGTATAATAATTAAGTCAAATTTAAAGGTTAATAAATGTTAAATTCCTATTACATTATTTAGAAATCATTACTATGCCGAACTTAAAACTATATTCAGAGCGACATTACATCGTTTAAAGGATAAACTAATCGAAAAATATGTTTATCAGTACAAATAAAACGATATAAACAGGTAAATTATATGAGAAATACATTTTAGTACAATAACAAACAATGATACTTAAACTAACTATTGTAATGTTATTGCGTAATTTTCGCTTATTAATAAATTATCTGTGAGTATTCACAAATAATATGATTGTTTATAAATATCTAATGTAATCATCTGTCGATATATTTAACTATCCTTAAATTATTTAGCTCGCAAGAAATGTCTTATATAATAGATGTACATATAAGAATATAAGTCTTAAAGTATACGCATAGCTATGAAGACTTTCTAAGCAATTGGATTTATGCGAGAGTACATACACATAGCTATGAGTGCATTCTAAGCAAT
>JACEII010000103.1:1184138-1244848 GCA_014332785.1 Antheraea mylitta | reverse complement strand
TAGCTATGAGCACTTTATAAGCAATCGGGTTTATGTGCTAACATGCTAAAATGCTGCGCTATCATTTTAACATGCAAGAATATAAAAAGTAAATACAAAAATATAAAAAACTATTACTTAAATTTTTCACAAAAAAAAATAAAACGTGATCGCCAATAGTTTAAGACCTAGAACGTTTTTATTGATTGAGACTGAAACAGTATTAATTAAAATAGAAATATTTATTTTGTAATTTTTATAATTTTACGGTTTGCACTAGTACTAATTTTCTACGTCTCTCACGTCTACTATTGAGAAGTCTGAGATTGACTGACCAGAGTATAAACAAAATTCGTAAACCCATTTCTTTGGTTGTCCGCTTGATGTGAAATACCCCTAAGTTAAAATAGTCTGAAATCATTATTTTTTTTATTTAAATTAAGTCTTATAAATCGTGTAAATAAAGATAACCGCGGCGACAGTTCAGATAAACAAAAAAATATTAACAACTTACGTCCCGATGCTTCTTGATACGCAGCGACCAGTATAATCAGGATTATTGGTGACATTTTTTTTTATTTATCTAAGAGAAGTTTATATTTAGTGCTCGCGAGATGCACTTGCGTCGTGGCTAATGATTGTTACGGTACTGAGCGAATCCCGTAAATCCAGTGCCCGTCGTAACCGTACAGACCGCACTGTCTAAAACAGAGGCTACACGTGTTTTTAAACGATCATCATGCCTACAAACACTGTTTATCGTACGGGATTTTTTTCTTTTTTTTTATGCCAAAAAGGCATCAAACTGGCTGACGACCCACCTGATGGTAAGTGGTTACCGTCGCCTATGAACAACTGCAACAACAAGGGCATCGCTGTTGTGTTGCTGACCTTGAAAAGCGCGTTTCAGTCCCTTCGTGAAGAGATCCATATCATAGTCCTTCAGAAAAACCGTGCTGGGCAACCCATTCCATAACGTCAGCGTACGCATGATGAAGGTTCGAGAGAACCTCACGGTAGTCGCGATTTTGCTAGCTTTTAAGGTGTGTGGATGAGCAGCCAGCCAGCGGCGAGAGGTGCGAGTTTGAAAAGGTGAAGAGGGCACCATATTAAACAGTTCCTCAGAGCACTCTCCGTTATACATGCGGTAGAGCATACATAGACAGCCAATGTCTCTACGAAGTTCTAACGTCTCTAGTCCGCGTGTTAAATCGGGATCTTCAATAATACGAATAGCTCGCCTTTGCACGGAATCAAAAGGAGAAAGCTGGTAGGCAGGAGCACGAGTCCAGATGTAAAAGCGGTACTCCACATGAGGACGTACCTGCGCTTTGTAGAGCACAAGTCGTTGTCTTTTGATGTGAAGTACTGCTTGGACCGGTTGAGAATACCAAGTTTTTTAGATGCCAACTTGGCCTTCCTTTCCAAATGACTCCGGACTGAATTTTATAAATATTTAAACGTTACTTTAATTTTATTTTTAAGGCAAACTAAACATTGATGTTAAATATGTATTACTAGCTTTCCACTCGCGACATCGCTCGGGAAAAATATCAGATCTATACCGTTTTTGAATGTTACTGAATTCATGTCTTGATTTGGTCTGTTTATCATTACATAGTATAAAACAAGTGCCCTACCGCGCCTGTCTGTCTGTCTGTCTGTTCGCGATAAACTCGAAACTACTAAACGGATCTTCATGAGGTTTTCACCAGTGCTTAAAGTAATTTATGAGGAACGTTTTAGTGTACAATATGACCGCCCCATTTTTTTTTTAAATCATGGATTCTGTCTTTCGGTTTTAATTGCACTCACTAGCTTAGTATATCTAGAATTTTTAAATACCTAACAGGATAATGTTTAAAATTAATTTGTAATCTATTTCTTTTTCCTTGTTTACTTTGATACTTCGTGATCCCAAACATTGGAAGCCAATGTTTGCTGTTTTCTCATAGTATGATACCATTTATCTAATTATCGTCGTAAATTATATGCAGATAATGCCAAAGAAGTTAAAATTATTGCAAGATACCTTTGCAACGCACCATTGCATGAGATGTAAAAATAATTTACTTATCTGATTTGTTGTGACACTGCCTGATGATTTATGTTGACTTTTTATTTCATGACATCAGGTATTTGGACAATTTAAGATGTGTTTATGCTGTGACGTTATAAATAATAATTGAGTTTAAATACGAGCGCAGTCATGTGCCTATATGAGATGGGTTTTAACAGATAGGTATGCACCGTCGCGCCATGATACGTCGCCATTTATTTGTCGTTCCATCGGATCCGCTATTACAAAATTTGTTTTTGGTTTGTGTGTTAGATTTTAACTCAAAAAAAAATCAAGCTGTCACGGGATGCCTGGCAGATATGAAACATCGTAATTATTCGAATCGAACGAATCTATAATTCTCGAATTCACAAATTATTATAGGTATGCGAAATTAGTGCGCCAAGAGAGATTGCGCACAGTCGCTTGCAAATGGCATTGCGTCGCCACGCCAACAGTCAGGTTTACCCGCGCCTATAGACGTTTCACATAAAAATACCTGACTGATTTCATAAAATTCTTTACACGATTTCAACACGGTAATATATGTCATTAACTAGCCTCGGCCCGCAACTTCGTTCGCATGGAATAGATACACTAACACGCAGCAGTTCTCAAAAAGAATAAACATCCCGATTTTGAAATTTTTTTCAGCTGTGCTCCGCTCATATTTATCTTAGCGTGATGATATATAGCCTATAATGATTCTCGATGAATGAGCTATAAAACACTGCAAGAGTTATTTAAATCGAACCAGTAGTTCCTGAGATTACCCCCTACAACGTCAGAACATCACAACTTCACAAACTTTACCTCTTTATAATTTTAGTATAGATTTATCGATACGGTACAAGGTATGTAACAAAAACTTGGAAATGAATTTAAAAAAAAATGGTTCTTCTGAATCAGTTTTGATAAAGATTTAAACACAGGATATTTTGTATGATCTAATAATTGATAGTAATATAAAATAAAAACTTGAGAGGTGTCAAGGGACACCCGGATGGAACGAAGTTCCTTTCGATTAATTAGTGAAGGAATTGTAATAAAATTTTATTTTTTTTAAGTTATAATAATATTTTTTTTATTATTAACAAATATAATGTTATATAAACTTAATCAGTAGGCTCAATTTTCGTAATAATTGGCTTGTGGTAACTGAAGTAGGAAACATGTTTGGGATCATTATTATTATTATTTTTTATTTACAAAAAACCTGTATACACTCAACAAAAATAATCGTCGCGACACCACACGGTTCAATGCGAAATAGAAATGAAAATATCTGGCTTGCTTTCTATAAGAGAGAGACAGACAGAGAAACATGCGACGCCGCACAGCTTACAATAGCTTACTATAGCAAAAAGTGTCGTGACAACTTTTCGTAAGAATTTTTTCCGTCTAGCCCCCTTTCACAACGCGCGATAAGGAACTTCGTTCCAATAATAATAATAATAAATAATAAATAAAAAATATGTGTAGATCACATGCGGACTTAAAATTGGTGCCTCAGTTGACTCGTATAATGCGATAACTAGATGATTTTTTTTAAATATCATACAAGACAGACGAACAGGTGCTTTACCTGATGATAACTGATCACCACTGTCCATAGACACTTGCAACACCAAAGGAGTGACAAGTGAGTTGCCAGCCTGTGTTGGTGCGAGGGAGAGGGATGGAAGCGAGTGTGGGGATGTAGGCCTCCGGTGCTCTCACTGACCGAACGAAAGCCAACAATGCAAGCACTGTTAATACACGCAACGTCTTAACAGTTTCTAAGGTGAACGCTTAAGGCACTAAGACGATTTCATTTGATAACTAGCTCAAGGGTGCACGGCTGTTGGCTCTGGGTGTATAAGCTTGCCTGAGTTGTCCGATGAAGCTGCTAAGACCTTGCTATGTCAATAGCGTAGTCAGTTTGAGAAAAAAAAGTCGATGTTTCTGTGGGTCAGATGGTAGTACAGGTGGCAAGCCGACTCATTTATGCTGAAACCATTTATAGCTTCAGCGTGGTTCAACCACTTACCGACTAAACTATGCCAATGGAGAATCAAAATCAAAAAATGCCTTATTCAATTTGGGCCCTGAGAAGGCGCTTATGAAAGACAATGCTACCACTGGTTCGGACAAAGAACCCAGTCATCGAGAAGAAACGGCAAGAAACTCGATTTAGTTCATTTTTTCATGATATTTTTACAAACATAGATAGTTTTATGTAGGTGGTAGAGCCACGTTGAAGCTATTACTGGTTTCGACATGAATGGGTCGGCTCGCCCGGGTCAGTACCACCCGACCCACAGAAAGACCGACGTAAAGTAACAGTGCTTGCATTGTTGCGTTTGTTTCGATCAGTGAGAGTGCCGGAAGCCCACCTTCCTTTCCCTCGCCCTTCCCTTCTCCCGTCTCTAGGCTCCTTTCCCTGTAAACACAGGCTGGTAACGCACTTGCGACTCCCTGTTGCAAATGTCTATGGACGGCGGTGATCACTTAACATCAGGTGACCCGCCAGTTCGTTTTCCTCATATGACTTAAAAAAAAGTTCCATTCGTTTTTGGCAGATTCACAGAGAGGGGCGTCATTACCAAGGTGAATAGCGTAGTCAGCTCGAGAAAAAAAAAACTCGATGTGAATGGTGAACTTCAACTGGTCGACTGTGTTTTCATTTACTCAGTTCAGTTCAGTTCTCAGTGAAAAAGAAGAGGGATATACACTTAAGATTTAGCATCCCTTGCTAGTGTGGGAACTCAATAGCTGAAATCTTCCCAGGTACTACTAAGTCCCAGCTAACCACTTACTTTAATAGCGTTTTCGCACCGAAACACGCAATATATTTCAAATTTCATTATTAGATAACGTGAGAGTAAGTGTACAAGTCCTTACATGTCGTTTTATCTAGTCGTCAGTTATTTTCCTGTCAGGATTTATTATATGTTTTGTTACATTAAGCTACTAGTTTATAGCCGCTACTTCGTCTGAATTGTTAGTGTCTTAGGAATATATTAATACTAGCTGTGCTTGCGACTCCGTCCGCGTAGAAACTTATGTATAAAGATTGTGACTATTGACATTCTCCGTACGTGTGGAAACTTATATAAAAAGACTGTGACTATTAAAATTCTCCGTCCGCGTGGAAACTTATGTAAAAAGACTGTGACTATTAAAATTCTCCGTCCGCGTGGAAACTTATGTAAAAAGACTGTGACTATTAAAATTCTCCGTCCGCGTTGAAACTTATGTAAAAAGACTGTGACTATTAAAATTCTCCGTCCGCGTGGAAACTTATGTAAAAAGACTGTGACTATTCAAATTCATCTAAGTCCATTTATTTGTCTACAATTATCTCGTACTTAGGTGCGTTCTCATTAAAATTACAATAATTTTTGATGGAGTGAACCGTTATTAAATGTTACTCGAGGATAGGCTTTATGATTTTCTTTGTGAGGCTTTTTTATCATGAACGTAGTAACTGGGCGGTGTTGCGTACCGACAGACATACATTTATAAAGTAGTACGGACACGTTAGATTTACCCTCTTATTATTTGTCTAGATGAGAATCATCATTTTCGTACCCTTATCCCAGCTTAGTGGGGTTTGCAGAACATATTACCGATCCTCTCGATAAAATAACGGCAGCGAACGATCAGTACCAGCCAGTCTCTCCAAACAGCGTGTTCACGCCAACACCCGCATAACCACAGATCACGCCGTCGTGGTTTGTGGGTAAATTTCGCTTCCGCGCACCAGATGTACACCGTACACATACACGTTTCAACAACTTATATAAGTATGAACAAAGCTTAGTTTAGGTTAGCGCAGATAGGTCGCGAATTTCATGTATCAGGCAACAGCCCAAGCCGAGGTGTGTCGTGTACCCTTGAGCTAGTTGTGAAATCAAGTCGTATGAGTACCTTAAGCGCTCACCTTAGTGGCCCGATGAAGCTGTTAAGATCTTGCTAGGTCAATAGCGTAGTCAGTTCGAAAAAAAAAAAGCAGTCTGCAGAACATGTTTCCCTCTTCCATTTTCCGGGCTGTCGAATATCATTTCAGTATTCAATTATATTGTATATTCATAGCTGTAAGAAACACATATTATTATCACACAATTTATACCTTTATATGAAACTAGCTGACCCGTCCAACTTCGTCAGCACCAGATCGGTTATTACCAATAATAAGAACATACACACTTGGCATATATAGTGAGTTCAATCGCTGGTTTCAGCACTGCGGTGATGGAGAAATTCTTTGCCCAAGACACAGCGTTCACGGATTTTTGGCGGCACATATACTAAACACTCTAGCGTTTATATCAATCACTCTGACACGTGTGGTAAATGGCGATGACGCATGCATTCAATAGCGATGCGGGCTTACAATCCAATGCCCAGTAGCAGTATGCGAAGGAGAGGATAGGCGCGGGGGGGGGGGGGGGGCAGGAGGTAGCGAACAACAAAACTAAATTCTTATAAAAAAACTACCATGTATTTTTAAATGCAAAATATCTTAAAATACTTAAAACCCGGTTGCAACGACACCTACGGTTTCCAATTATGAATCCTAGTTATCCAGGGAATCACTCAAACATATACCCAGTTGGTATATGAGAAATCTTAGAACCCGATACATGTTAGTGACAGTTTAGTTTACACATATTTTTCGACTTTGTCGCCATGGTATTATTGAAGTGAACTTTGTTTGCAATCGTTATGGTTTGAAAAGTAATGAAAAGAATGTAGTCTGCCTGTTAAATTTTTCACTTCAACTGAACTGATTGATAATTACGCATAGAAATGTTATATAGCCGTAGCTCAATTATAACGCACTGTACATGTGCCTTATATACAGACTGACGAAGATGTCGGTTCGGAACACAACGGTTATTTTTTTTTTTTAAGAAGCATAGGGAGATGAAATATAGCTTAAACTTTTAGCTGTCTGCTATATATAACACAATGAAATTTTACCAAAATCCCTCTAGAATTTTATTAACTACATTTTTTTTATCCTGGAGAACTCTTTGCGTTTTATGGGATAAAATGTATCCTAGATGTAACTTTATAATATTAGTTATCACAGTGTCAAATTTCGTCAACATCGGTTCAGTACTTTCAGAGTGATACGTGTTCACAGGGACAGACAGTTAGACAAAATATGTAAGAGAATTATTTTTCGTATCTATATCGATAATAAAGTCTACCCCGATTATACTTTAAAATAAATGTAATGTACACATTTGGCCTTGTTACAGTTTTATTATAGTAAATATATATAGATTAACTTTCTAAACAGTAACGAAAAAAGAAAATGATCGTAACATTGATTTCTATATCAGTTTTTCTTATGTGATGTGTGCAGACAGACAGACCTCTATCATATTATTTATATATAGATTTTGTTGTTCCAGGAGCGACGAAGGAAATCGGTACTGCACTTACCAGGGTGTGCCTTCGGCATCGCGCTATCGAAACTAGAATGAAGACTTTCATTAGGTGAGTTTATATCTACTCTCCAACTTGTAAATTTAATTCTTATATGAATCTACCTTATTAAGTGTCTAAAACACGTTTACGCTAACGTGTTTATCTATATATCATTTTCAATTTATAGTGATACTAGCGTGCCGGGCGGTCGTTGTCCTGCCTTGATAATAAAAAAAAAATCTAAAATTCAACCGTAGCGCCACCTACCGGATCCAATTGTAAATTTGTCCAGCCGTTTAGGAGTAGTTCAGTGACATACACACGTACAGAAGAAATTTAAATATAAAGAAGATATGTAAAGGAATAAATACTTTTGGTAAATGCAATTTGATGAAGATTGGAGCTAGATTCAGACAATGTCATTATTAAATAGATCCATCAATCAGGAGAAAATTCCTGATCGGTGATGGAATGTTCTTATAAAATTATTGTTATAGGTACTTTTATTGAAATTAAAATTCAAATCATGATCGTAGTGTGAAAAGATTTGGTCACATTTTCTTTGTTAATATAGCCGTTCGAAGTCATTGCGGACGGTTATATTAAATATTGCAAAGTATGTCAACATTTAACACAATCAGATGTT
Organism: Antheraea mylitta; assembly: GCA_014332785.1. NCBI lineage: Eukaryota > Metazoa > Arthropoda > Insecta > Lepidoptera > Saturniidae > Antheraea > Antheraea mylitta. The sequence continues at coordinate 1,236,740 of JACEII010000103.1, read as the reverse complement.
TTTTGTGTTCTTAATTTTAGAGAGTGCATGTCCTTACAGTATGCATACGGAAAACATTAGGGTTCATTGAAGTATGTTGCAGTTTGTACTCAAGCCTAGGTTATCTATCTAACTATCTAATACTTTTAAGCGAGCAATTCTTGTATATTGTTATATATTTAGGATCTCGGAAACGGCGTCAGCGATTTCCGTGAAACTTAGTATGTAGGTGGTTTCGGTCACGATAAATCGATCTAGCTAGACTTCATTCATGGAAATCTTTTTTATCCGAGTTTTTAGGCAATGAAAAAAATATAGCTAGAATATAAAGGTAAATTTCGTCGCCGCTGTGAAAACAGAAATCGCTCCCGTCTAATCAAGCCTAGTTCGAATTCAAGTGACAGTAAAAGAGATGTTTTTTCTAATTTTTTTTTTTTGGTAAAAAATTGCTAATTTTATGAGGCAAACCTAACAGCTTATTTTAATTTAAAAATGTTTTTTAAAGAACCGAGCTAGGCTCGGTCGCCCAGGTGCTGGTAATTACTGTAGTGATGGACTGAGCAAATACAGACATCGCCAAATTTTATTTTAATTTTAAGGACAAATAAATACCAATTTCAGATTCCTATAATACAATTTTAACTTTGTTTTGTTTTAAATTCACATTACGGGCAAGCCTGAACTTATGCTGTATTCAGAGTAGACAAGAAGATTGAATAACCTTGTAATTGGCTCAATCGTCACGCGTCACGCTCGGATTTTCTGTTCATTTCCATTTTACGAATTCTCTGATCTGAACTTTCGATGGTAATTCCAGTGATCCTAACCGTCGTGTAATGTTTGATAACTTATAACCTTCCTCAGTATTACGCTATAAAATTAAAAAAAAAATGTCGTCATTAGCAAAACAATTTCTTTAGTTTTGCTAATTTCTATGATAAACATGCCAAAGGTTATCAAAAACTGTCATGTGTTTTACCAATTATGTTTATTTTTTTGATAAACATTAAAATAATTGCAACATATGATAATGTGCATGAAGTGAATCGAATATGTATATCATAAATAACTAACATAAAAGAAATATCGCTTAAAATACTTAGTATAAAGAATAAGAAACAGAAAAGCTAAGTAAAAACATAGTTAAACAAGTTATAATTTACTCGTATATGATTCATAGAGTAATAATTCATTGAAGACGCACCAGGAGTCATATCAAAGATGTCCAGTCCAGCTGAGTTATTAATAATAACGGAAGAAGGATAATCAGCAGAAGAATAATTATATCATGAATTGTCTACAAATGATTGTTTATAATACAGTGGTGGTAATGATGACTGCCTCTAACTTTTACTTTGTCATATGTATTCCAGCACGTTAATGGAGACGCTGGTGAGTCCGTTGGCGGAGCGCGCCGAAGAGTGGCGTAGAGGTGGATGTACGACAGGTGCCCTGAGCAAAGAGCACGCGCGGGACTGCAAACGTTTACGCGCTGAACTGCGTAGGAGGATGACTGACGCACAACGACACGCAAGAAAGGCGAGACGCGCTCCACCCGACGCCAAACGACGGGCTGACGTCTGCATGCAGGTTTTTTTTTACTAAATTATATTTTTGGGAACCAATCTTCCACCAGACCATTACTGCCATTGTCGATTAGTTAATGATATTACAAGTTTATTGCAATAATTTCAATGAACTAACAAGATGTTCGTTGTCTTATTAGAAGTTTCTAGAGAGTTTCTATGGCAAGTTACGAACCACTTCACACTATGACCAAACTATATTACTTTTATCACCGATATTACATAATATAAAGTCAAATAACAGAAGATTATGAATAAAATATAAAGTCCATTAGATGGCATTCCAAGATCTCGCCAAAAATTCTGCTTGCAGGTTACTCAATAAACTAATAACCCTCGGCTATATTGAATCGATCAAGCCTTATTGAATTAAGGGTTGATGTATTACAGGACGTGCAAGAACGGAAGCAACAGTTGGAGGAGATGGAAGAGAAAGCGGTCAAGGCGGCGCTTATAGAAGAAAGGAGTCGCTTCTGCCACTTCGTCTCGCTTCTCAACCCAGTTGTTGTGAGTATATCTCGGAAATATATAGGTCTACGGTGGACTGTAATCTTATTTGATCTCCGTCGCGTAAGACTTCACTGATTTGTTTTTTTTCCAAAGAGTAGAAAATTTTGTGTCTTTTCAATCTTATAGATTTCAGCATTTAAGCGCAATATCATCTGATGTTAAATGATGGTGTGTTTTAAAATGAAAAACTTACTAAACCTAAAGCACAGTACACATAATAGACAGTTTGGAAACTCTCTATAAACTCTCGCAACGTCACACTCACACAAACATGCGCATCGACAAGACCCCAAAGCGGACTTCACGATGCTGGCCATAGAATTCCTTTCAAAACTTGTCGTCGATGCGCGGGTTTGTGTGAGTGTCCCGTTTTCGAGCGTTTGTTCGTAGTTTCCGTACTGTGTGTCTCATATTTATACTGTGCCTAAAGGACTGGCTCTCAAGTACAGCAGCGGGTGCGCACTATCTGGCATTCTCCCACAGATTTTTAACTTAAGGATGCCAATCAGTCGGGATATCGAAACCCTATCGATTTATCCCAATATATATCCTTTACTGAAAGGCCCGCCTGTTTCGGAAGAATTCAGATCAAGTCGAACGACGCGGTGTCTAACAAGTAACCACAAGCTAACCACTTCAACTTTCTGTTTTAGTGTAAAGATTTGCATAATCAGTAATGAGATGTGTCTCATATCGATGATTATTATCTGTGTTATTCATTCTTTCCAAAATGGGCTAGAAAATATTGAGAAACTTGGTAATCAATTAATTAAGAGACTGTCTACAGAATAAGTTAAAGTTTACTTACTATAAAATGTTATGGGACCTCTCTTTTTTTTTTATTGAAGCCCGAAAAAGTGACTGCACTATGCCTGATGGTAAGCATAGTACAATCCAAAAACAGTGACGACCACCGAGAGACAGATTATCCATTGCCGGTCGCCGATGTCATGCCGGCCATAATGACGAAAGTCACTCGGTACTAGATATGCACAGGCTGATCTCGCAACGCGACGCGCAGAAGCGAGTCACTATGACGGGTTTTTTCGCCATGTACATGGTGGTTGCGACCCAGTCGGGCTGTAAAACCCTACGACCCCGCTATCGCCATTGCTTCGTTCGTTGATCAGCAGGGTGCACCACGTGCACGTGAGGTTGGCTTGGGTGTCTCAATTCTTAAGATATTACTCGACACCTCTTACACCCCAAAAGTCTCTGCAGTTTTTTGGCTTAACAGTTCAGTATTCACGCCTTTAATTTTTATTTGTACAGGAGAGTGAAGTGGCGATGTTAGCGGAAGTGGGACACCTGCAAGAAGGGACGGAACAACTTTTACGACATATCGCTGAACCGAGAACTCTGCCAGCTGCCAGTCTACAGGTATAATAAATCTAATCTAATATTAATTTATAATAGATGTAAGCAGCAGACGACTATTAACGCATTCATATTTGATCTCCAGATAATGTAAGTTTTAATACAGGTAGTTGGTAGAATTAATTAATGTGATGTTGTCATGACTCCTGCCATAGAATCATTATAATTAAGAACGAATGACGAGTTCCAATTTATATCTCCAGGCTAGTAATCTATCAGCGTATTTTAGGGTTACAATACTGTTTGGGAGGTGGTTGGATGTGGGCTTGTGATGTGACGCCAACTTCATATCTTTATGTTAGGTATCGGATACAGTAAATGAACTGAGAATAGTTATTTGTCTACATTTCACGATTTACCATAAAGGTCTGGAAGATGTTAGGTATTAGAAATGAGATTGGAATCAAATTTTATTATATTGAGGTATTGTCATGTCACGCTGGTATTTGAACAGCGTGAAAGTCGTTTCCGATTTTTAATTTAAATTGTATAATATTTTTTGTATTTATATAAATGTTTATATGAGGGGTTAAGAGCATAGCTTACTTTAACAAAATTACGTACATCCTACTTATGTAATACTTACACGGCGACCCATACTAATGGCGTCAATAATCATTTTGGCTTCGTTTCAACCAATTTTATGCCTGAAATAGTTGAAAAATCTGGCTTAAATAGTGGTTTCGATGTAACGTTTCCAGGTGGTGTGCGATATAAAGTCGTGTTCAGGTGCATGGGAATGCAATTCTGCGCCACATTCACCTTCAGCGTCAGCGTCCTCCAGGCTCGGCAGCCGCAAGTCCTCGCTCACTTCAATATCCTCGCTGAACAGCCAGTGCTCCTCGGACCAGCACCACGGTAAGGGGAACAGCATAGTCCAGTAGTGTAGGCGAATTTCTGTTAATATTCTAGAGAATTTTGGGTCTCACCACAATCATATCTGATTATGTGGCCGGCATGTGCTGTCAAATTCCTTGTGTTTTTTCTTTTAGTTCTTTTTTTTCCTATATTAGCCTCGGACCAGCACCGCGTTAAAACGAATACAGTGATTCAACAGTCTTGGCTAGCTTTTGCTAATATTCTATAGGGTTTTGGATTTCACCACAGTCACATATGGTAATGTGCAATCATGTGCTGTGAAATGGCTACTGTTATAATTCTTTTTTTTCTTTTCAATATGCAAGCTGTCCACTAAGCTTTCTTAGTGATGTACTAACGAAAAAAAATCGTCCGAATGTTCCCATAACTGTATAAAATGGCACCTGACCGTCAATAATCTCAAAATTTTAGAGTGGTGGAGGAAATCCTCAAGGTGTAAACATTGCATTGTGGTTGAACATTTCTTAACGTCGCTTGGTTAACTCGTCGTTCTCACGTTGAAAATCTGCTGCCGAACAAGGATAGATATGTTTTGGCAGTCGTACTTGCGAGCCAGGCTCCCTAGGGTTAGCGAGTTTACCATCTGTCTAACATCGTCATTTAACATAAGACGAAATTGTACTAAAATGTCGAAACCTATAAAGATAAAAAAAAAAAACGATAAATGAATGATTAGAGACTTTTTGATGGTCGCCGTTGTTTTTGGATTGTTCTGATTTTACCTTTAAGTAATCAGTTGCAGTCAATTAATCGTCACGTTGTAAGATACTCACAGTAATGGTTATAGACCTCTTCTTGAAGAAAGGTATGGGCATCATCGCCCTCGCTAACAAACGACGTATTAACGATTTCAAATTTCAGGAAACATTTCTATATCCTTCCCACATACAGTAGTACTACAAGTACACTTCTCAGGTTCAGGTTTCCTTACGATTTTTCTGCTTCATTGGCAACCGCTAGTCTTTTCAATTGAAATGAGTAAATATACGCGAATTCCAAAAAAGTGGTTAGTGTTTGCCGGGGTTCGACTTTGCCGACATCGAATTGACATTCCACCTGTCGAATCAATGTGTTGACGACTGTCGTGCTATGATAAAAATGTACGGTAAATTGATGGAATTCCGGGATATGTGGCATATCCAGGTTGTTACCGATTGAAATTAGTAAATGTACACGAATTCCGAAAAAGTCGTTGGTTCTCGCCGGGGTTCGAACTTGCCGACATCGAATTAATATTTGACCTGTCGGATCAATCAAATCTCTGCCCTCCCAATATATTCTTGACAATCTGGTATACGTCCGCAAACATTTAGATCACTCCATTTTAGGCTGACTAAGACCAGTAACAGTTTTTTAGGTAATGGTGTTAGATTTTGTAACAAAGTCCCAAAACACATTACCGACTTGCCAGATAATAAGTTCAAGTGTTATGTCAAGCGAGTCCTAATTCATAAAGGTTATTACAGGATGGATCAATATGTGAACGATAGCGACGTCTGGGAGTAAGGTCTCTCTCTGTGCATCCACCAAAAACGAATGTAACCTCATATGTTTACTATGTTATAATTATATTTAAAAAAAATTTATTATGAATAGATAAATCAGATCGAGTTTCTTGCCGGTTCTTCTCGATGATTGGATTGTATTCCGAATCGGTGGTAGTTTTGACGTTCCCAGTTTTCAGGGCCTAAATTGAATAAAGAATATTTTAATTTTGAATTTAGTAGGTGGTAGAGCCACGCTGAAGCTATTATTGGTTTCATCATGAATGGGTCGGCTCACCCGGGGTAGCAGCACCCTCTCACAGAAAACCGACGTGAAGTAACATTGCTTGTATTGTTGCATTTCGTTTGGTCAGTGAGAGCGCCGGAGACCATCTCTCCTCCCCTCTCCTCTCCTCTCCCTTTCTCTACATTCCCCTAAACACAGGCTGGCAACGCACTTGAAACTCCTCTAGGGTTGCTAGTGTCTATAAACGGCGGTGATCGCTTAACAACAGGTGTCCCGCATGTTCGTTTCCCTCCTATATGATATATAAAAAAAGTATAAAAATGCAATGTAAATTGTTGTGATTTCGACACAGGTGTCGTGTCGGGGTCGACGGTTAGCTGCTCTACGCCTATATCGAACGGATCGTCTGCGGTTGCGCACGCGCACAACAACGAGCACTGCCTCTCGCAGGTATGTACAGTTGACAAAAAAAAAAAAAAAATTAAGATTTTTTGGTAAGCACCCTTTTTCTGCATTCGTTTAATTGAAAATATATGTCATAAATCGTTGTGATTGTGAGCAATGATTGTTATTATTTTACTTAACTGTTAAGTAATTTATATCGTAATTTTTTACCGAGATTATTGCTTTTATAATGGTTTCATTTTAATCTTTAAGGTAGTTAAGCTTTCTTTATGTTTATTGTTTTAGTACAAGTGTTTCTAAAACCTATTGGGTTTCAATAAAATATCGCTTAATTTTTTTAAGGTATTATACAAGAATTACAAACTGTAGTAAACACATTTGTTTGTTTTTATACGCAGCAGTTTGGTAAAGTGGCATAAAAATTAAGGGATATTAAAGATCATATTTCAACTGCTAATAAATGATAATATACATAGAATGTTCTTATTGATATATTATATCTTATTGATATGATGTTCTTATTTGATAAACTTTTGTGAATATTTTGTTATATCTACCGAACAGTTTCTCTTCTTAAATAATGAATTTTTAATAAGATTATTTTGTTCGAGACAATTTAACTTTATTTGATACATTTTTATACTAGTTCAGCCCATAGCCCATATTTTTAGATTTTTTTCTGCCACATGCTTTTTGTGTTTCACTTTTTTCCATGTTAATTTTGTTTTTATTAACTCTTTCGTGTGTAATATTAAACTTATTTTTATTTTAAATGTTTTTTTTAACATTAACTCTGAGCAACTAACTTTTATAGTAATTTGAAATAAAATTATACAAATTAATAATGTAAATTTAGATTATTATAATTTTTAATTTTATTGTTTTTTATTTTCTTATTAAAATGACGACAATTATATTGTTTGAAATTATGTCGTACGTGCGGAAGAGTTAAACATTTGTAAAAATGGATTAAACATCTAAATTATATAAGAGACAGACATATTTAAATTATACTTGTTTCAAAATCATCTGTTTCTCTAAATACCAAATGATTTTACGTCGATTTTAATATGAAGTTTCATCCAATTTTAGGTACAGTTTTCATCAATGTTTTTGGCCGCTCTGAATATAGGTAGACATTACTAGCTTACGTGTAATATCCTCAAGAGCTTATAATACAAAATTTTTTTTTAAATTTCTGTCAAGTACTCTTCTAGATTATTACTGCCATTGTCGATTATGTTATAGTCTTACAAGTTTCTTCTGATCATTTCAATGTTCTAACAAGATGGTGGTCCCCTTGATAGAAATTTCCAAAAACTCTGTTGTGACGACTCCCACGATAGGGAGTCGCCTGTGATGCGAATAATGCGAATGTCAGCGAGAATGGTAACGAAAGTTGTGATCACTCACCAGTACTGTCCGGGTTTCGATGACGGTGGTCGGCGCCGACGAGTTGCGATGATACAAATGTTTATTGCGACTTATATATACTTAAAGGCGATGGTGAAGGTTATTACAACACGAGGAACCCACGATTATTTCGAGGTGCACGCGCTTCACATACAATGTATACGATCGTACAGTTTGCGGCGTCACGAGCCAGGAGCGATGAACGGACAAATGTTCCTACCCTCGCTGACATGATTTTTTTGTAATACCCGATATACGCGACCGCAACAAACTCCTTTAGAAATTCATGCTCCGTGGGATGTTATATTCCAACCACTTGTGCACGATAACCGAACTGTCTTAATTTTTTTTTATAAATAAAAAAAAAACTACTTTTTGGGCCTTAAATATAAAAGTTAGACATATGCTGATTTTTTTGTAGGCATTATCACGCTCTACAACCTTCTCTAGAACTCGATCACATAACTCTCATCGTTAAGGCAGCGTTCTAAGAAACTTTTTCGTTCGGCCGTTTTTCCTATGAGTAACTTTGCTTACTACCACAAAAAAGTCTTTTCATTTTTCGGGTTAATATATAGCCCATGATACTCTCAAATAACGTGGCTTTCTATTGGTAAAGAATTTTCAAAATTGTTTAATACGTCCTTTTTTTTATTTATTTACGTGGGGAAATCCCTAACGGATACCCACCCTCCCGGGGAGAGGGTGGATTTTGTCCGACTCGCACGGACTAAAATCCCACGGTGTACCGTCGGCCGCATGTTAGGGGCGGCCAGGGACCGTTCTGGCTCTCTTCCTGAGAAACCGCCCCTGCGGCAGCCTGGCAAGTTGATCGCCAGGCGTCGTCCTACTATAGAGAGGCAACTGGGTACACAACCAGTCACCTCCCGTCGTCCGCCGGACCTGTGCAATGAAGGGATGAGCCCCCCGGCTGCATCCCCTCAGGTCCTGCTACGGCCAATACGTTCTGAGATTACCCCCTACAACCTCACAAACTTTACCTCTTTATAGTGTTAGTATAAGTATATATAAATTATTTGACCCGGCGGACGTTAAAAATAACGTAATAAATAACATTTTGACATATTATACACCTATACCTTTCTCAGAAAACCGATGATATTATAATTAAAAAACTGTAGATACGTTACCTACATGATATTTTTACGAAACAAATGGCACGATAACGTACACAAACGTAAAGTAACATTGTAACGTCACACTGTCTTATATAAAATGTGAAAGTAAGATGGCATATTCTCAATTTCGGTCGTGGAAAAGAAATAGTTATATGTTGATTAGATACGGGCGGATTGACGTGGCCTGATTTCAAAAATAAGCTAACTAGCCAAGTTTTAGCAAACCGCTGTCGAAACGTTTATGACGTATCTACAGTTTTTTACTTATAATATTATTGCATAAAATAATTTATCTACTGTTGAAAACCTCATAAAAATCAGGTTGAGTAGTTTTTGAGTTTATCGCGAACAGACGGACAGATGCGACAGACGACTTTGTTTTTCAATGTGTAGTTTTTGTGTTCTGTGATATGAAGCGGTCAAAAAGATTGGCGAGGGCTTTAGTGTTTGATCAGCTTATTGTAAGTAGTGTCAGTCTGTATGTATTTGTGTGTATTCGCTATGTGTATGGGGGCAGCCGGTGCTGCGGCTGTCGAGCGTGTGTAGCGCCGACTCTGGGTTCCGTTCGCAGGACACGTTGCAGCGACGTTCGCTCTACGTTGACAATGTAACCCTATTTTTTTTTCTTTATTTCGCTTCCGTTTGTCTCTTGTGAATTTTTTTTTGGGTACGTCTAGGGTAGAATTGGAAAATCGATTTGTAATGCATCGTTTTAACAGTGTAATAAATTTGATGAGAAAGATACGGGTAATATATACCTCGCGAAAGAGAAAATATAATTATAATATAATCAGAGAGAGAGATAGCTGTACGCGATAAAGCAAGACCGATGATAAAAATATGCGATGCTATTACAAAAAAATTAAATACGTATTGAATACTTGCTTTAAAAGGTTACGTTTTAAATGCACCTCGCTAGTTGAATGTTCGCCATCTTGCTCTTTTGTTTCGCTTTGGTTAGGTTAGGTTAGACTTGCGAAAAAAGGTCACCGCGAGTTTGCCTCTGGCGAGCGCGGCGCATTTAGTACGTAACCTTTTTAAAGCAAATATTTAATACGTATTTAACTTGTTTTATGATACCACCGATGGTGTTTTTTATCTGTAGTTGTTTATGTGCCTCGAAAGAAATTTCACATGAGTGTTACGCACTGTTTTTTTTCTATTTTTTGCTAAGATTGTAAGACATGTGGGTTCCGCTTCAGTATAGTTACATACTCATATTACAGGTAGGTTTGTCCCTCTAATAATTAAGAATAAGTATATGTGAATCGTATGAAATTAAAAACGTCTAATTAGGGAACTGATAAAAGATTAATACATAATTTATTTAATTATTGTCGTTGAATTTGATTGTTTTACATTCTCATATTAATTTTATTTATTGTCCGCAATTATACTACCAGTGGTTCATTCATATATACCTTTTTTATATCATAGCAGGCAAACGAACAGGCGGCTCACCTGATGTTAAGTGATTACCACCGTTCATAGACACTAGCAACACCAGAGGGGTTGTTGTTGGGGGTAGGAGAGGAAATAAGGAAGGGGAGTAGGGAAGAGGAGAGATGGGAAGATGGTCTTCCGGCACTCTCACTGACCAAACGAAACGCAATAATGTTAAGCACTGTTACTTCACGTCGGTTTTCTGTGAGATGGTGGTGTTACCTCGGACGAGTCGACTTCCTTTTCTGTACTGCTCACAACGTGTAAGCGTAAATGTCCTAATAATCGGTTGAGTAGTTAACACGTAAAAATATTAGTTAGGAATTATATTCATACCTTTATAAGTTATTTATAATATATTTTATACCAGTATATGTGAATCTCCAGGGTTCAGACAATCAGAGCGTCAGCAGCGAATGCATTGTACCCGCTAAGAGTAATGACGAACAAACAGACGATTCATCGCACGACACTCTCGGAAATGCTGGTAAGTTTGACATTTTCTCGTGAACCCAGTACTTTAGCAGTGATACGTGTCAGACAGACTCCATCCGCGTGGAACTTAATATAAAGAACAGTGACTTATAAAATCATATAAATGTATTAAGACTATTTACTTATCTACTTTTCTCTCGGACTTAAGTCGCGTCGTCATTAAAATGGCAATAACTTTTGATAGAGTGAACCGATTTTAATGAAACAAAGATTAAATGTTAGTCGAATAATGCTTTATGATTTTAAATTATTTATTTAATATTTTTTTTTATCATAAATGCAATATTTTAGCAGTGATGCGTGTTCAAACAAACCAACCAACCGATAGACACTTCTAGAAATTACTGAAATGTATTTTATCACTTACTAGCCTCTGCCTGCGACTTTGTCCGCGTAGAAATAGTTACTTTGGTATAACACGCAGCCGAAGTTCTCAGGACGAAAAAATATCCAGATTTTGAAACATTTTTATTCGTGCTCCGCTCCTATTGGTCTTATCGTGATGATATTATAGACTATAACCATCCTCGATAATTGAGCTATATAACATTGAAATAATTTTTCAAATCGGACCAGTAGTTCCTGAGATTACCCCTTACAACTTCACAACGTCACAAACTTTACCTCTTTATAATATTTGTACAGAGTACTAGATTCATGTAACAGTTTTCTTCACGTAATTTGAAAAAGTACAGACGTTTTAAATTAACATTCTTATTATATGTATAGATTAGACCATTAGAAATTTAGATAAATGTCATGAGAAATGTAAAGATGGTTCTATTTTTCAATAATAAGAAATTCCATGTTCTTCGGAGTTGTAAACTATACGCAGTAAAAATTACGCCTGATAAAATATTTCATTTTAAGACGTTCTTAATTCTTTGTAGGTTTGGAAATAACAACAGGCGTACAAAATCAAATGAAATTATGCTTTTATTAACTAAATATTATAATGTGAATGTGTGTTTGTGTTGTTTCGCTTTTACGCCGTAACTGAACACTTAGAGCAGAAAAGTAAATACTTTTTTTTATAAATAAATAAAATCGAGGGTTTTATTGAATCAAAATTATCGCTAGTGAAGTCGCGAGAAAAACCCTAGTACATAATAAAGTTAAATGTCCTATAACTGAAATTATTTGGGTGATATTCTTAGATCCATTTTTTTTTGTTATATAGAATAGGTTTTTTTTGTAATTATCTCAAGGAAAAGGAAGATTTCTAATAAAGTGTTAAAAGTCGTACGAGGCGACAGAAACACGAACTGCCTTTATTTTCTCTATAATTTTTTTTCTGTACGTGTGTATGTCACTGATCTCCCAAACGGTTGGACCGATTTTGATGAAATTTTGTGTGCGTGTCCAAGTGGAACCGAGAATGGTTTAGATTCACAATTAGACCCGGTAGGTGGCGCTGCGGTCGGATAATATATTTTTTATTGTCAGGGTGGGACAACGACCGCAGAGCCCGTTAGTTTATTATAGATTCCTATAATACGCGGGTTATTTCGTGTTTTTCCAGAAGGTTCCATCTCTATTCTATATTGAATACAGAATTGGGAGTTTCATGTCTTTATATATTTCTATGTTATATTGCGATTATAATAGCGTTACTTGTAGATAAAGTGCATCGTGGAGTACTGTGAATAATTTCTGATATTAATTCTAATGGTCTTTTGTGGAACTTCTCCCCGTATTTATTATTTTAAGTTTGAATGTCCAATGGTCGTATCAAATCTACTGAGAATGGTTGTTTCCAGCATCAGCAACATGGCCGGACCTCAAAGACACGGCCCAGTTTGAAAGGGCGGCGACAGCTATCATGGGCGGTAGACCCCACACCATTTCCACTGGTGAGATACTTTATTCTTGATCACATGCTTCTAGGAATTTGATTATATTCACTCTAAATCTTATTAGGTTCTAGATTTAGTAGTCATTTTAGAGTCAATTATTAGAGAAACTAACGGGAAAAGTGTATATCTAAATGTGTAAAAATCCATTGTTATGATGTTTGTCCACGGTGTGCCCCGAAACTACTCGACCGATCTTTATGAAACGTTAACATTTATGTATAATTTGGTCCAACTTGATAGATAGTATAATATATGTTTCGATTAATGGCCTCAATATTATCTTTATTTACAAATTAAAAATGATTGCCAATGTTGATTATCGGGTATTAATTGTAATTTATATCAGTCTAGAACAGACGGCGCTTTAAATCAGTTTGTTGAGAGAAAAGTTTGAGACTGACTGTTATAAATAAGTCATAGATGGCGCCACGTTTTAATTTTTAATTTATTTTTAAATAACTAAGCCACAGCAATGCGTGGTAGGTTAAACTAGTAACTATTATATAGATCTCACGTGATGTATGGATGTGAGTTAAAGGTTATAAATGAACACCATATGTTGCAGAAATGCGAAAGTTGTTATAATAAAGCGCAGATGAATATGAGTTTTTTTATATCATAGGAGGCAAACGAACAGGTGGTTCACCTTGTGTTAAGTGATCACCGCAGTCTATAAGCACTAGCAACAACAGGAGAGTCGCAGGTGTGTTGTCAGTCTATGTTTGGAGAGAAGGGGGGGGGGGAGAAGAGGAGAAAGGGAAAGGGAGGTGGATCTTCGGCGATGTGTGTTGTTGCCAGAGAGTTAAGAATATTCCATGTAGAGAGGTAGATTTGTCAATTTACGTGCACGATTGCGTGTCCAGTGGACGTAAAAAGAATTAAGAAAATCGGCTCACGAACGGAGAGATGTTGTTAACCGTTTCCCCAACGTTTGTTTATATTAAATAAACGGGAGATAAAGGTGTCCGTGCATGTTGCAGGATACGAGCGGTCTCCGAACCGGGCAGCGCTCTCAGCGCATACATTCACCGAGCAGGAGGCGTCGCGTGACTCGAGTATATACGCGCGTCCACCGCTACCCACCGTACGTATTACACTGTCACGATTCCTAACTTAACTCTTAAAAAATCGGCATATCTCCCAAAAAATCCGCAGTTCACCCAATAATCAACACGTCTTCCAACAAAATCCGCACTACTCACGAAAATCTGCACAACTCCCAAAATATCCGCGATTTTCCCAAATTTAATCCTTACGCTTCTCCGATTTTTCGTTAATATACACACTACTATCATCCCCTTTGAAATTAAATTCAATAGTTTAATGAGGAAGATAAAGGTGATAAAAGCAATCTATTAGTATTGTTACTTTATGTAGTGATTATGGTTCGTCTTCAGTGTTGAGTGTTAGCGTTTTGTATTTCGATTAATGGCTTCGATATTTTTTAATTACGGTATTAAATTATTGTAAATGTTGATTATTTTTATTAATCGGTCTCGAACAGATGGCGCTCTAAATTAGTTTGTTGACAGAAAACTATAGAGTCGACTGTTATAAATATCTCGTAGATAACGCCACGCAAATAGTTTATCATTATTTTAATTTAGCATGTGATAACTGAGCCACAGTGACTCGTGGCCCGTTCAGCTATATATATATATATATAATTTATTGAGCAGAGATGTTCATCGCTGGAACGGCCATCGTTACCGGCGAAATTGAACAACAGTACCACAGGACAGCAAGAGTTCAAGACAAGCAAACCCACCTCTCTACCGCCGCACCTCACTAAAGGTACTAATCGTCTTTAATTACCTTCTGTTCTTCCCCAATTTGACAGGTACCTTGAATATATAGAAAATGCCTCTCCAATAGAACAAGTAATTCTCTTTTTTTTTATAGAAGCACGACAAAGTGACTGCACTAAGCCTGATGTTAAGCATAGTACAATCCAAAAACATCGGCAACCACCGAGAGACAGATTATCCATCGTCGTTTGCCGCTGTCATGCCGGCCATAATGACGAAAGTCGCCCGGTACTGGATATGCACAGGCTGATCCCGAAACGCGACGCGCAGAAGCGAGTCACTATGACGGGCTTTTTCGCCATATACATGTTGGTTGCGACCCAGTCGGGCTGTATAACCCTACCACCCCGCTTTCGCCATTGCCTCGTTCGTTGATCAGCAGGGTGCACCACGTGCAGATGAGGTTGGCTTGGGTGTCTCAAGTCTTAAGATGTTATTTGACACCCCTTACACCCCACAATCTCTAATTCGTTATAAATAAATCATCATCAGCCTTTAAGGGGTCCAACATGTCTTGGCGATTTCTGAGAAATCCAAAATTCTGTTTTTTTTACGTGACCCATTTATAGGCGGAGGGTAAACTTCATTTTTAACGTGGCGACGCAAAACACGAGCTTTACACTATTTACGAAATACTCAGAAATATTTGTAACCCTATTTGTATAAATATAAGATTCAATCTGTTTTGTCGGCCACTCGTTCTACTAGTGTTACGCGGCACGCGCCGACGACCTAGCGTCTTTTGATAAATGCCGCCAAACACACCGCGCCAGCGTCTAGTTGAATTTTTGTATTTTATATTAAATAAAATGAATATTTATGTAATAAAAGAAATAAAAAAGTCCGTACCTAAAAAAAAAAATATTCTAAGTCGAAAGGCTCAAAAACGTTTTTTGCGTTTTTCAGCAAATCGGCAAGTTCGATTTCCCCACGCTTAAAAAAAACGTTTATACGATAAAAAAAATGTCTAAATACCTTTTCTCCCAAGAACCACCGTTTTTGAGATATAACAATTCTAAAATTGGTACCTGGGTGACCGAGCCTAGCTTGGTTTTTTTAAAAAACATTCTTAAATCAAGATAAACTGTTAGGTTTGCCTCTCAAAATTAGCATTTATTACAAAAAAAAAATTATACAACAATTTCCATCTGAGCTATTTTTGTTTTGACAGCAGCGGCGAAATGTACCTTCATTTTCTAGATATATTTTTTCATTGTCTGAAATCTCAGTTAAAAAAAAAAAGTTTTCTATGGATAAAATCAATTTATCTTCCCAGAAACTACCTATATACTAAGTTTCATGGAAATAGAAGACGCCGTTTCCGAGATCCACAATATATACAAACATAAAAATATACAAGAATTGCTCATTTAAAGGTATTATATATATAGATAGATACCACCTCCACACACGTGCACGCACACATGCATATTAGCTGTTTGCCTGAACCCATGGTAGTTTTGAGGCTCGTAAGTAACTGCTTCTCAGGGATTTTGATTAGATAAGGTTTTTTTGTATATTGAATAAAATGATTATTGCGGAATGCATTTTCCGATCACGATAATAGTCGTTACTAATTATGACAGTGGACGTTACTTTGCACTTGCGTTTGGTATAGATAGGTCGCTACTAAGTTTCACTACAGCAAAACAAGTTTGATTTTGTTTGTCGGAGGTGTACTTTACGGCCAGTTGATTCCAGGTGGAAGTATAAATATCACTATAATATTTAATGATGGATTTCTGCAAAGTAACGACTTTTTCGATCAAATAGTCGTTTTGATAGTATAATGTTTTTTTTTTATTTATTTTTGTTTTCGTGTTATTAACGCGTGTGTGTGGGTAGAGGTGAGCGGTGCGCTGTACGTGAACATGTCGGAGCTAGCGTCGTTGGCGGCGAGTCGCGCGCTGCAGCACCACGCGCACCACGCGCCCACTGACACCGCGCACCACGAGAAGGTAACAACCCCGCACAATAACCACACGCCATAACTAAAGGCCATAACCACACGCCTTTAACCACACGCCATAACCACACCCCATAACTACAGGCCATAATCACACCTCGTAACCACATACCCTAACCACATAACTTTACCACAGGCCATAACCATATACTATAACCAAACACCATTATCATACACTATAACCACTCAACATGGTTACTCACCATAACCACACAACATAACCACAAAACATAACCGCATGCTATAACCATAAATCACAACCACACGCCATAATGCTATCAATAGATTAGTCTTAAGGGTCACCTATTGTTTCCAATTATTTTGACACAAGGTCATATATATTAGAGATTGTTTACTATTATAATTTATCTTCATTAAGATATAATATTTTTAATTGTGTTATAATATTCTTAATTGCGTTGTCTCAAATATAACTTGTAAATACAATGTTATTACAAATATATTGTAATATCAGTGTTGTAAATACATAAATGTATATAAATTAAATGTCTCTTTGCTGGAGCTCTCATAAACTCTTTGAAATCTATGTTCGCATCTACTGTTAACATCATCTGTTTTATAATGATTACATAATAATTAAATAGATTAATTTTTGAATTGTTTTCATACGATTTTTAATCAACTTATAACATTATTTTTTTATACATTTATTTTGAACTAGTTAACATTTAAATAATTCAGTTATAAATTAGTTAAGGAAACACAAAACAGTTGAATTTTACGTTTATTAGGTATTAAAAATACATATAAATTAGGAACATAATAAGTTACACTTTTGTAACAGCACAATACGTAATATTAAACGTATGAGTAATATGTATTTTGGGTCAAGGCTTTGTAATTTCTCAAAAAAGGATTTAGCTATACCCTTCAATCCCGATCGAATGGGACGTTATAAAAGGCGCGTGATACATATGGAGAGGAGCATTCTCCGTTCGCGGGTGGGACTGTTCACATCTATACCGCAGTCATTCTGTATGTTTATCGTTTTGCAAAACGATCTGTAATAGTTTATTCCATATATCACTGCTTATTATTCTTCGATCAATCTTCCATTCCCCTTTAAATACTAGTTTATTTTTAAGATAATTTAAGAATTTGTGTTGAATACTCTCATGTTAGTCGTTTTGTCTAAATAGTACAGCGGTTTTGATCGCCGTTGTCGTGTCGATCTGAAAAATATAAATTTTGTTTTTAATAAAGGTATTGTAACTCCTGCTAGGTACATGTTGGGCCTTAATTTGTATGTTTTAATTTTTAAGTAAAATTAAGTCGATGTAATTTTTATTTCGTGTACAGTAACCACAATTTCCTTTGTTCTTTTTTTTCTCTTTATTAGGCTTAGTCGCATACTGACTATGACGCCCTGTAAGAAAATCGTATAAGTTCTACAATAATCACAATTAATTAAATCTTAAAGGATAACTTGCGATTCTGTATAGCATTTT
Organism: Antheraea mylitta; assembly: GCA_014332785.1. NCBI lineage: Eukaryota > Metazoa > Arthropoda > Insecta > Lepidoptera > Saturniidae > Antheraea > Antheraea mylitta. Next base: position 1,218,684 of record JACEII010000103.1, on the reverse strand, counting down.
GGCACTCTGAGACAGATGGTCTCTCGGCATTTAATTACAAATGCCTATATCCATGGATCGGGTTACATTTAAAAAAATCCTACTACCTTTGTATTGAACACGCTCCATCAAAATGTGATACACATCTTCAACCACACCACATACAGTGCAATTAGGTGTTGCTCGTTTTTTTAGAAGATGTAAAAACCTATTATATGGAATTCCTTGCTGTATAAATATCTCTCACCAAATAACACAAATTTAATTCCTGAACTACTAATTAAACGTCTAAATGTAAATTAACAACAATGTAGTGGTATAAATGGATACCAAATTATACCAAATGTTGGAGATTTTTTTTTTTACATATGGGTATTTTTCCTGGTGATTATAAATCAGCAAAACGAAGTTGTCAACTAAATTAAATTTTACCAATATGATCATATTAGACTCACCACAGAGTACCTGTAATTATACAGGGCTATTAATTGATAACAAAGCCGAAAGAATTTATTTACTTTTAAGTTTGATCGCGATTATGTTATATTTTTTTATTTCTAATTTTTAAAGATGCAATCAAGATTATCTGTATTCATAATATGAAAGTTAGAATTTATTTAAATTAATTCTTATATCTGTTACATTTAGTAAATGATGTTTTATTCAAGTATCCGCCAGATGGTAATAATTCCTAGACATCTGGTTCTTGGATACCGCATTATCTGGTTATTTGGCAATGTTTATACGCAGATCGAGACTTTTGCCAAGACTTAACAATTACATAGCTTCTTCTCTAAACAAAATAAATATTATTATTTATTATTATGGGATGCAAATTTGCGTTGTTTGAGGCTCTCCCTCAATGAAGTACCTCACAAATCAAATGGGCTGTACTGAAACATCGATACAATTGATTTGTACAAAGGTATTCCCAATTCCAGCGCAATAAGGGTCATATTATTAGATCTTTCAACAATACAACCCTGAAGTTTCGTTTTGGGTGCAATACGTACAGTTTGGGCTGTACTAACTTGTCGATACAATTGACATGTATGCAAATGCAATCCCAATTTCCAGCGCAATTGGAGTCATAAGACCTTTCAACATTACTACCCCGAGGTTTTGTTTCGGGTGTAATACGTACAGTTTGTCCCAGTTGAATTTAGAGGCGAGCGTCTCTGAGATCTGTCCTTCTTTGAGCTGCTTCTTTACGACTCTTTCAACGAGGCGCAGTGATGAGAACATGTTTTGAACGTTCGACGGCTGTCGGTTGCGAGATGTTGTCTGTAATATCGAAATTAAGTTGTAACAGACGTACGTATAAGGGAATAAGCATGAAATTGTATACGCAAAATTCCACATCCAATGGTTATAGTCCTATGCCGCTACTTCCGATAGTTCTGACGTGATTGGATGCTTTAAAGTAATTTGATATTAATTATAGGCAGTAGAAGTTACTTAGTGTAACGTAATTTTTTATATATGATAAGCTTTAGCATTTGACTATGACTATCTTTTTCATTACCACTTTTTAGGTGGTAGAACCACGCTGAAGATATAATTGATTTCAGCATGAATGTGTCGTCTCGTCCAGAGTAGTATCACCCGACCCAAAGAAACACTCATGTAAAGTAACAGTACTTGCGTTGTTACGTATCGTTTGTCCAGTAAGAGCGCCGGATACCCACATCTCCTCTCGCTCTTCCCTTCCCCGAACACAAGTTGGCAACGCAGTTGTGACTCCCCTGGGTGTTGCAAGTGTCTATGGACGGTGGTAATCACTTAGCGTCAGGTAACACACCTTCTATGATATAAAAAAATGTCATGTGATATGAAATGACGATGTGGCATAAGATAGTAAACATGCTAAAAATACAGAGGGCTCACTCTCTGATGCAGCTATCGGGACACATCAACAGGTGTTTGGCGGTAGATTTCCAATTAGAGTATTATATTTGAGTTTTATTATTAGGATAAAAATGTATCTCAGTAGCACGTAACAATGGTCGTTTTCAGAATCGCAAAACATTCTTCCTGCCCAAGTACTCGACAAACGTAGGACAACACTCATCCCTCTACCGAGTTTGCTACAAATACAACAATATACAAGCGGAATTTGATATTGAAGTGAAACTTCTTATGCGATTTCCAACATGGTTGCGTTAAACGTTTAACGCTACCATGGAGGGGATATGAAAGCACTGTTGCGTTAAACGGTCAACGCTAAAAACAATATGATTTCACTTAAGATCAATTTCTACCCCTTCCTATTTTCATTTCCACATTACGAAGTTTCACTTCTTCCTCGCGGAGGGACTACGCACTGTTTTTTATTTTTTATTGTTCTTTATTTAGCCTCAATACAATCTCAAAAAAATTATAACATATTTAGACTTTGACTTAATTTTTATATTTTTTGTTTAAATATTTAATTTCTATATAAATTCCTAAGCCTAATTCCATATTGTGCGTGTTAGTTTCACATCCAGTAGGTTACAAAAGTAACAACATCGCTGTATCGATGTCAACCGAAATTAAAATACCTTGTAACCAGGGGGGCTACCCAAGTTGCTTATCGACAATCACGAACGCAAATAGAAAATGGAAAAATGTATGGAGATGACATATCTGAACGCTATATCACGTGATTAAACAACTTGGGTAAACCCCTGCTGTGTGAAATAAAAAATAAATAATTTACTGATTATAATAATTACGTAATTAAATGATTGCGTAATAAATTCTCTGAATTTATTCAGATAGTATAAACGCAAAAAATATTTAATTCCATAGAAAATTCGATTACATTAATTCCGAATAATTACACAAAATTATTGTTATAGTTCAGAAAGATTTCCGAGTATAATCTGTCGGATGCGGTTTCCTCCCATTGCGTTAAAATGTGTAGTACTTCTGTGAATACAACGTAGCTTATACATAGCTTTCTGATGACGTCTGTGGCACAGTATAAATATGAGACACAGTACGGAAACTACAAACAAACGCTCGAAAACGGCACACTCACACAACACGCGCATCGACGAGAGGTTTTGAAAGGAATTCTATGGACAGCACCGCGAGATTCGCTTAGGGGTCGTGTAGATGCGCATGTTTGTGTGAGTGTGCCGGTGCGAGCGTTTATAGGAAGTTTCCATACTTGGTGTTATGTCTACTGTGTCTGTGGGTTGTTACACAATAATTTTAGTAATTCATTCATAACATCGACTTTGTGGACTCCGTTTCCGAACACGTTATCAACAGAGCCCTCTTCGTTTTAAAGAGACTAATTAAGTGTCTTTGATTCTCACCATAATTTCAACGGCGTTGAACAGTTTACCAAGTTCTTTCCTCTCCCTGTCGTTAAGGCTCTGGTCCTGCCAGTCGAAGACACCGCTATCTCTTAGCTTGGATTTAATTTTGTCAATCGTAACGAGCGATGGTTGATCTGTTATCTCGCCTGACTTGTGAGCGGCTTTCGCGTCTCCCGTCTCGTCGTTTGGGCTGGATGTATTTTTTAACTTCTAGGTTATTACTGCCATGATCGAGTAAGCAATAATATTACAAGTGTCTTGTCATTATTAAAATGTTCTAACAAGATGGCGGCTCCCTTGTTAGAATTTTCCATCTATGAAGTTTTTGCGGCATTCATACTTTGTAGTATTAAATATCCATACACTTGACTTGTGTACAATAACCAAATCATAATACGTAAAACACCTCAAATATTACAAGAGATTTAAATAACACAAGATTGAATAAAATATAAATGTCACTACATAACAGAATAACATTCCGCCAAAAACTGGGCTGGAAATATTATCGCTTCATTGAAATACTCTCCTACATACGTTCTATAGTCAACATTGAGAGACGATAGATTCTATTTTTGTTTAATCTACTTCTATGGCGTAACGTAATTAAGTGTAACCTGAAGGGATTGTGCTGCTGCCACGTCATTAACACCGATCTGTAGATGCTCCATAGAAGAATAAGAGATTTTTTTTGATGATAACAAGTTTCAGTTGTTTTTTTCTTCTTGACCTTAGAAGTTTTCAAAGCATTCAAAATTTTTATAATGGCTTTACGGGAAATAAGGTTAATGAATTATTGTTATCATGTCAATTGAAAAAAAAAAACTTAAAAATATCATTATAAAATAATAATATGAGTATTCGCATAAAATGTCCTTTTAGTAAAACAAATGGTATTTATTCATCAATTTTTTTTTTCAAAAATGTTAAAATAATTTCAATAAATGTTTCTAAAAATAATTTATTTGTATTTTATATCATGAAAAATTTCAAAAGAAAAACATCCTAATATGAAAGATTTATCCTTGTTAGAAAGATTTTTTTTAAAGATAACATTTTTTTTTTGGTTAATTAAAAGGAATTAAAAAAATTAAAAGTGTTTTCTATAGATTAAGAAAGGCTGAATTTTAATTAAATCAGAAAGGGGTTGGATGTCAATTGTGATCGATTTGGGGTATAATACCCCCATACATTAATGTATTTATTCAACTTTATTAACTGTGAATTTAAAAATGGCTGTAGAAAATGACAATGAAGCCGCCATAAAAGCAATAATTTCAATTAGAATTCCGACGCCTAATATTCAAGTAACATAATAATACTTCCTCACATTTAAAACGATTTTTAACATGATTAGTCAAATAAATAGAACAGAAAAAAGACGCGTAGCACAAGACTGCAGATTAAGGAAAAAAGCTTTAGTAACGAAAAAGATTGTGAGATTTTGTATTAAAAAAAGATTGTTATGTTATGCTAATTAAATGTATCCATAACTAATCTCAAAGTCGGAAAATGTTCAAAAACATTCATAATGAAGTGTACGACGTATTGTAATAAGATTTCGCCCAATATTAAATGAAAGTAATGCTGTAGGTATTTTGCGAGAGATTTTTTTTCTACAGGCTAGCTTAGAAAAAGTCATTTAGAACCAACCAAACTTTATATTATTTGTACTTAGTGTAATACTTACCATTGTAAGGTGTAGTGGACGCTTACTGCTAAACTGAAATTAAATTAATATACGTGAAAATGTTGATACTACAATACCTTATTTTGTAGTGAACTCAAACTGTATTTAATATTATTTAAACAGATAAGAAATTATAATAAAATTGACGATATAAATTGAAAACAATCACAGAAAATAACTTATAATGTATAATATTTCATGTTATTAATAATAATAAAAGATTACCTTCAATTCCGAATAAGAATATTAGATTTTAATATATGTAAGCGCTATAGTCGCCATTTATATTATTCACGTGAAACATCTATAAGCAGAGGGTTAACCTGATTGTTGGCGTGGCGATGCAAAACTCAAATTTTGCACTATTAACATAAGACTCTTAAAACATTTGCAACCGTATACATATACACATAAGATTCAAATTATTTTGTAGGCCAGTTGTTGTACTAGTGTAACGCAACACGCGCCGACGACCTAGCGCCCTTTGATAAATGCCGCCAAATACATCGCGCCTACGTTGAATTATTGTATTTAATAAAAATGAATATTTATCTAATAAAAAACAAACACTCATTATTCTATGGAACAAATATGTAATGCTTTATCTTTTCATTATGCCATAGGTGATTCCTGTCGTAATCTGTTCTTTTATGCATATAACTTATACAAAACAATTTCGATGTTTCACATCTGCCAGGCGACCCGTGACGATTCAATTGTCTCTTGTATTAAAATTTTATTTACTATCAACGAATGTAAAAAGATTGTATGTTTTAATTTTTTTGTTAAATTGTTTGTATGCTTTCTATTGTTCATATGTCTGGAATTGTATGGTTTTCCTGTATTTGGATATTCCTAATCATAAAAATCTTATTCTTATTCCTAATCTAAATAATGTCATAAATCACGTTATTCGTCATGACTTTGTGGTTTATACTATTTCCTGATTCATTTTCAAATAGTTTCATAAATACTTACATTATATTCAAGATGAGTCTAACAACACCTTTGTTTATCATTATTTTTATGTTTTATTGTTTTACGTATTAAAATAACGTTACGTTACGTTTAAAATAACTAGTACAGTCTCACTTTCCAGTACGACTGATGTAAAATTTATCATGCCGCGTAAGATATGCTCGCTTGGTATTATATCGTATGTCGGTTGTAAAAATGCATTGTATATAGCGCGCATGATACGATTTGATACTTGAAATAATGATTATGTTATTTTTGCAAGTACCGCGTTAGACAAATATTGAAGTTTTTATTGTGTTACTACCATACTATACGAGACTCAACAAGTCTTATATATATATCGTATCGGTTAATTTTCCAAACTATTTCAGTTCGATAAGATGCTATCATGTATAAGCTGTGTATGCGTGTACATATGTGGAGGTGATATGTGTAATGTTGCCGTAGTAATGTAAAATTTTGTGTCACTGTATCGCGCGAGCAGCGCACACAAGGGCTCCACGCCGAGGGAACGTACCTATGCTTGAACCGCTGCCGAGGGTGCCTAATTTGGCAAACTTATGCTTAACGAGGATTTTTCAAGTATCAATATTGCTGAGCAAGTTTTTTTTAGACTTTATATCTTATAAGTTTTGACCAAAAACTCACCGAAAATTATATAGGGGCATTGGATCTAAAGTACAGTTGTCGAAACACATCTGTAAGTGCTTCGCAACAGGGTTTCAAGTTAATGGTAGTTAGTACCTAACCAGGTCGACTTAAAAAAACACAATGTTTTCATCACGTTGTTTTCCTTCATCAAAATTTCCGTCTCATTTGAGCCATAATTGCTTTAAAACTTAAATGTAAATTCATTTTATTCGTAGCTGTTAATTGTAACAACTCGACGTCACATTGTATGGTATGAATATTTATTCCATAAATACGACTTTTACCTCAATATCTATATATAAATATACTAACAGTACCCGCAGATCCACACGCGTGTTTTTAAATAGTATTAAAAAAATTGTATGTGGTTGAGCCACGTTGATGTTATAACTGGTTTCAGCTTGAATGGGTCGGCTCGTCCGGGGTAGTACTACCCTCTCACAGCAACAGACGTGAAGTAGCAGTGCTTGCATTGTTGCGTTTCGTTCGGTCAGTGAGAGTGCCGGAGGCTGGCCTCTCCTCACCTTTCCCCTCTCCTCTTCCCATTCTCCCTGTCCCTCCCCAAACACGGGCTGGTAACACACCTATGACTCGCCTGATGTTGCAAGTGTCTATGGACGGTGGTGATCACTTACCATCAGGTCACCTACATGTTCGTTTGTCGCCTATGATATAAAAAAGTCTAAAATAGAATAAACTAAATTACTTTCTATTAGGTCAGCTATCAGCCAGTGAATGTCAACTGAAAATCTATCGAACCGTTTTGGAAATAGCAATGTGTATGAAGCCACGGTCGACAGCTAGTCTAAATTAAAGTAGACTAAATTACTTTTTATGATATTCGCTATCTACCGGTGAAAGTCCTGTGAGAACCTGTACAACCGTTTTGGAGATAGCATTGCGGACAAAACCGCGGTTAGCGAGATATCTAATTTAGAGTAGCATAAATAGCCCGCTGACATTTCAGCTATTTTTCAGTGAAATTCCCGTCAAAGCGGTCCAGCAGTTTCGGAGATTACCCGGAATAAACAGACAGACCGTAAAAACTTAAAAATTGCATTTTGGTTATCAATAGCATGTATACTTTCACACTCAATCAGTAAAAAAATATATTTTGATATTACACACAGACACATAAATTTTTATTATATACTTCTCGGAATTATTACACATTCATTACGTAAAATTACACGTTCCGTAGGTAGGTTAATTGTGAAATTTTCTGCGAAGTAAAACAATACATCAAATCAACAAACTCTAATACAAAATAATTAGTCAACTGTTGCTATTTGTTTCGTTTTAATACCACAGGCTACGACACACCTTAATATAGGTAGTAGATTTGTAGGTGGTAGAGCCACACTGAAGCTATTATTCGTTTCAGCATGATTGGGTCGGCTCGTTCGGGGTAGAACCACCCTCTCACAGAAGACCGGCATGAAGTAACAGTGCTTGCATTGTTGCGTTTCGTTCGGTCAGTGAGAGCGCTGGAGACCCATCTCCCCTCCCCTCTCCTCCCCCTTCCCCTCTCCTCTAACCACCTCCCTTTCTCTCCATTTTCCTAAACACAGGCTGGCAACGCACGTGCGACTCCTCGGGTTGCTAGTGTTTATGGACGGTGGTGATCGCTTAACAACAGGTGCCCAGCCTGTTCGTTTGCTTCCTATATGATATAAAAAAAAATCTAGACATGCTTTACTCAGCATAAAAAAAAAGGTAAAAAGAAATAATCAAAATATCAAAACTTATCAATCTACGTACACGTTACCTGTAGTGAAATAATATCGGCGTATAAACCTATTGTTCAGTTGAATAATGTATAAGTTTGACATAACAGTACGTTCGATTCAATGGAAATTGCGATATTCTAATACCTTTAAACGAGCAATTCTTGTATATTTTTATATTTGTAATATATTCATGATCTCGGAAATGGCGTCCTCTATTTCCGTGAAATTTAGTATGTAGGTAGTTTCGGGGATGATAAATTGATCTAGCTAGATTTTATTCATAGAAAACTTTTTTTTTACTAAGATTTCAATCAAAAATGTTTATTAAAGAACCGAGCTAGGCTCGGTCGCCCAGGTACTGTATATAATATACCATCAAAAACAAAGCTTGTAAAAAGAAATCATGTCTCGCAACTCAGTTCTTCTACCGTGAAAAGTTGTGAAATCCATGTAATATTTTTTTTTTACATGGGGAATTACCTATGTGGATACCCACTCCAGCCGGGCTGCTGAGGGTGGGTTATGTCCGACTTGCACTGACTAAAACCCCATGGTGCCTTCACTAATCTATAGGCCGGGGAGTAGGAGCTGCCACTGGCAATGCGTCTACTCAGGGGCCTCTTTGCAGGCGAGGGGTCAGAATGGTAGACCTCTCAGGGGAGGGTGACAGTTGCCCTCCCCGACGATCATGGGAGGCGCATCAGCACAATGCGCCTTAACTACACGGGCAAATAACTGCCAGGGCGACAGACGTGCCCGTGTCCACCGCCCGCAGGTCCTTTTTACGGCATTAAGTCATTGTTGAATCCATGTAATACCTAACCCAACAATATCTTATAGTGACCATATCATTATTAAAAATGTCCTGTTTTAAATAAAATATGTATAATATGTATTACTTGTGAGCTACGTTGTGTTTTCATGTGATCGCCAAGTCAATATATTTTATTTAAACCATAAAAGGTTTTTAACCTTGATATGGTCACTATAAGATGTTGTTAGGTTAGCTAATTACGTTTTGATGTCAGTCATTGACTGACGAAATTAAGAATTTGTACTAGTTACAATTTTTAAACCACTGGTTCAAATTGATTGAAATTTAGTATTTATAAAACGTATTTATAAAATGCTTGCGTGGTTCCTGAAAATCCAGGATTCTATTTGTAGTCCGGTGAAGCTGTTAAGACATTGCTAGGTCAATAGCGTAGTCAGTTCGAGAAAAAAAATCAGATTTCTATTTTATTCACAACGAAGTTCTAAGGGATCGAAAATGGCTTGAATTGCTTCGAGAAAAGGATAGTATAAAACAGTTCTGGTTTTTTGCTGACTCTGCCGTGCCCCCGCCAAAATTTCTTGTCCAGATTTCTTTTGACAGTCAAAATAGTGCTTCCTGTTTTGGAAATTCTATCTCTAAATTCATCTACTAATTGCCCTTTATATGTACTCAGAAAGAAATGTATACATGAAATTCCTTTTTAACGTGGCGTCATTTATTGATTTTACGGTTAAAGATTTAAATTACGATGTATCATCGATACTCCGTTAAAATGCGAGAAAAATATATACATTAGATTAATAGAATAGATTGATAGATGATAGATGCGCGGACAAAGCTAGTCTATACTAATATTATAAATAGGTAAAGTTTGTGAGTTTGTGACGTTGTAGAGGGTAATCTCAGGAACTACTGGTCCAATTTGAATAATTCTTTTAATGTTATATAGGTTATTTATCAAGGACTATTATAGGATATATGTCACCACTCTAAGACCAATAGGAGCGGAGCACCAATGAAAAATGTTTAAAAATCGGGTTCTTTTTTCCTCTTCAGAGCTTCCGCTACGTGTTAGATAGCCCAAAGTAACTATTCCACGCGAACGAAGTCGCGGCCAGAGGCTAGTACTTTATAAGTTTCAGGCTTTGACTATAATTTCATCTGTTGTTAATGCCGATATAGCCGTATTGTAGTCCGGTGAAGCTGTAAAGGCCTTGCAAGGCCAATGGCGTAGTCAGTTCGAAAAAAAAAATAGTCTAAGATCATAAACATGTTAAACATAAAAAGGAGACTGGTTCTCAAGTGTACCTGTCGGAACACACCAGTAAGTGCTTCGCGACAGATCTTCAACTTGAAGGTGATGTGGCTAGCTAGTGGTGGACTTAGGTTAGCCCTATTTTTTTATTAATATGAGGAAATCCTCTATGGATAACCATCCTCCCAGGGGAGAGAGTGAGTTATGTCTTACTCACACTGACTAAAACCCCACGGTGTACCGACAAACCGCATTTCTTGGGGCCGCAAGAGTTCGTAGTTATTAACATTCCGTAATCCTTAATGATATCCACTCTCCCAGGGGAGAAAGTAGGTTATGTCCGACTCGCACGGATTAAAACCCCACGGTGTACCGACAGACCGTACTTGTTGGGACCAAGGGATCGTACTAGCTACTTAATCTTGGATAGCCGCCTCAACGGCCCGCCCGGCGCATGGTGGCCGCCTGGCTCCTACGTAATAGGGAGACACAGATTGAGTACACTTCAGCGGCCTCACCCCATTAGCCGGACCTGTGCAGTCAGGAGATGGGCCCCACAGCCCATCCCTTCAGGTTCGACTACGGTGGCGGAAGGAGGTGGGCAAATTGCCGCCTCCTCCTGCCGGCCCTCCCGTGGCGGAGGGACTTATTAAAGTCCTACCTCCATACACATTGTGATTTTATCCATGATGTTTGCTTTCATCGAAAGCTACGATTAAGTTGCAACAATTCGTTATCAATTAGGACATCATCGCTTCATTTTGATACCAAAATTAAACAATAACATAATATACAAGACCACTTAAATGCCTAAGTAAATTGGTATTATAAACCAGTCGCGGCCATTATGCATATAGCGATGAACCCATCACGGCGATGCTTTCTATAATTTCAGACGTTTTCGGCATGACTTGCGAGTTGCCGATGTGTTTATTTTTTGTTTCACCGTGCTCATTATCAGGCATGGTGTTGTATTTGAGTCACGCTCGAGTTTCCAAGAACTCTGGTCATCAACAGGGTATAATTTGCTCCAGGTTTGTTCGGAGAGTAGTGCCAGTGAATCATCACTGGAATCCTCGAGCGGCTACGGCAGTCAGGGTGCCTTCGCTGCTGAAGATCACGCCCTTCAACACCAAGTCCAACACGCCGACGGTGAGTTTTAAACTCTAATCCGTTGCAGTTTGAGTTGATTTCACAGTGTTTTATATGTCGTTGCTCGTTTGAATGTGTGTATGTCAGTTAGCGATTTTTTTTGGTGTAGATTTGCTGTGTATTTTATTATCAATAGATTTTTTTAATTCGTTTAAGTATTTAACAGTCACAGATGTAGAGGAATAAATGTTAGGTGCCGTGTGTAAAGTTTTCCGCAATTGTCCCATTGCGCAATTGTTATACAGTAGAACTTCGTTAAGTTTAAAAACTAAGGGAACACACATAATATTTTAATTTATCGAAGATGTAGGTTAATAAATAAAAAAAAACTTTATTTAAAGTGTAGCCTACTGAAAAGTCTGTTTTTTTTTTTTGTTTTAAACAGTTGAGACATCTATTTGATTTTCTATGATAAGTAGAGGGATGATTGTATATTTATTGTTTGTGTTTACATAACTTTTTATTTCATACATTTTGATAATGGCAGTAATAATCTAGAAGATTAGTTGCCAAAAAAAAATACAGTAATTCAGGTGATAGACACAAGTTAAAAACTGTACACAATATTTATTCATATAATTCTATCATTTTGAATAGAGCCATGGGAGCCGTCATATTGGCCTTGTCTGCTTTGTCGAGCGCCTAGCGCCTTTCATTTACTCATACTCGGCGACCGGCTGTAATGCGATATGCGGCGATAGATGGACGAAAAAGTCTGAGGCGGTGAAAGACTGAAAGAAAGACTGAAGTCTGAAAGACTATCAAGCAGTTTTAGAGAAAAAAAAAATTTCTTTGACTGTTAAATTATCTGCATAGTTTATTGATGTAAATATTTATTTTGTGGTATAATTTTACTTTTTATTTTTAATAACATAGATTTATTGTTTTTGTTGCAATTTTACGCAGTATTGAATTTAGTGGTAGATGTTTTTTTGTTTTTGAATTCTTTTATGGTATTTCCCGTGTGTTATCCCGCTTTGCATGGTCGTTCCGTTGCTCAGTCGATACTACCGAGATCGTGATAGTGCGTCGCGAGACCGAGGAGATAGCGGCGGCTCGAGACAGCTTCTCGATATCGCTCGGCAGTCTCGAGGAGGCTGTCCGCTCGCTGGACGAGACGGCTAGCGAGACGCCCGCGTTCGCGACGATAGGGAAGAAGCCGGCGGTACCGAAACGCCGACCGGTCTCCATGACGGGTGAGTTTCTGAGACACATGTGCCCGTTTTCATCAACGTTCCCTAAATTGAACACATTCCGTGCCATGTGTAGGTACCATCGGTGGTAAACAAAAAACTTGATCGTTAGGCCACGGTACAACCGGCAGTACATGTTAAATTCGATCTTTATGTCACGTGTACCACCGGTGGTACACTTTAAACTTTATCTTTAGGTCACGTGTTCCACCGGTGGTACACGTTAAACTTTATCTTTTAGCCACGTGTTCCATCTGTGGTATACGTTAAACTTTATATTTAGGCCATTGATATTCGATTTGATAATTATTGAAAACGAAAAAATTACTTACGTCAGGTTGGGTATGATGTAACTAAATATTGTGTGAATTACGTAATCCGGTAAAGCTGTGGGCCAATAACGTAAAGAGGTGGTGCATTGAGACGTGGAAGCGTTGGTGAAAACAGGCATTATTAACTTTTTTTTTATATGCCCGGCATGTGCAAGGTAAGTTCTTTTTCGCTTATTGCGTCTTAAATAGAATTTTGCTTAGTACTTTTATAGTGTTTTTTTGCGGCATTTATTTTATATAGTGTCTTTAATTATTTTTTTTTTATATTCTTGCAAAATAATGACTTCGAATACGAACCTATATTGTGTAATACTGATAGTCTTGACTGATACACTATACAGATTGGTTTTTTGAACAATTGAATTGGATCCGGAATGGAAATTTTCTGGAAAGTTCTAAGAATAGTGAAAAAAAAACCTCTTGATACCAAAGCATAGCGATAAGGTTTTTTCTCAATTTATCTGTTTAAATACCGTATTCAAGTTGAACTGCACGTAGAGTCAGTTGCCCTTTAGGCTTAACGTGTTACCATCTTGGATCACAACGTCATCTAACATTAGACAAGATTTTCGTCAAACGTGGTCCCACTGGATAATGACAGTAATAATCTTAATTAGTGACGATTGTTTTTCAAAGCAGAAGAAAGAACAAACATTGTAAGAATGGAAAAAAAAACATTATTTATTACAGAACAGACTATACATACAAAAACGAATTGAACACACAATTGAATACAAATAGACTAGCGAGTCCGGTGGATATTGTCCCGTTTTGATAATAAATCATCCTTAAACCGCAGCGTATCGTATCGAATCCAATTGTGAATATAAACCATTCTTAAATCTACACTTTAATCCATTCAAAAATTATCAAAATCGGTTCAACCGTTTGGAAAGAGTTCAGTCGCATGCACACGGACAGAAGAATTTGATATAACGATACAGCCAAATATTAGTAACCTCCAGTTTGTGACGCCAAATATTAGTAACGTCCTCCAGTGTTGTGACAAAGCTTAAATATTGAGGATTTGTGTGTGTGCGTGCGCGCGTGTGTATGTGTGTGAGAGAGAGAGGGGTTAGACTTTCGGCGCTGATTTTTACACAAATACCTAGTGAGTTATGTTTAATAACATATGCGGTTAATATACACGGTAGCAAGATTACAAACAAGGTAGACGGTATTGTTGTCACATTTGAAGTAAATTTACGTCATCCCTTTCAAAGAAAGCGACACCGCGCCGCGACTTTGCGGTTAGTCTTTGTGTAAACAAGATTTGATCTTACAGCTATGACATTTACCTTCGTCATTATAGAGTAACGCATTTAACTGCCGTTGTTTAAAGAGACATGTAAAATAGATTTGTACAAAATGGACGCTCTATTTTTACGGGCCAATAAGTTCTGACTCTAATGTAACATATTATGAATGATGAACTTTTTAGAGCGACCTCGATGATCTATCCAGTTTTTGTCAAATAACCTTCAATACTGTATCCCTTACCATCCATTTTGTTCCAATTTTTGGGACCTTGGTTCCTTCATTTAAAACGTCTGTTGTCACACAAGGATGTGAGGAATAGGCTAAAGGCAGGGGCGGGGGACTGGATTGACGAAATATATCTGGGTTAATTAAGGATCCTTGAATGCACTTAAAACTCAAGAGAAGGGCGTGTAAAACTATATGTGACCAGTTGTGTTACATGGATCTAAGTGTGGGCATCTCATGAGGAGAAATGAAAGTCATGTAACTAGATATATTTTGAATATGAAAGCAAAGGGATATTTGAGTAGAGGAAAACCGAAACAGGTATGCATGGATCGGTTTTGGTTTGGAACACAATTTTGGCTTACTTTGCAGTTGCCTCACAGACTAGTTGTATGATTTTAATGTTATCTGTATGTATATCAATTAATGTGTGATGTGGTCTTCTAGCGACAGTGTGGTCCCGTCGTGGTTCATCCAGCTCTTTGGGCAAGCCTCCGCCCCCGGTACGACGTTCCTCTTCTATATCCCGGCCACAGCGTCCGCCTTATGTGCAGGTATATATCATAAACAATTATTTATTGGTACTTTATAAGGTTCTCAGGTCTTTTATAATCTTAGAATTTAAGATGTATAAAAAACTTATGTACGGCTAAAATTGAACTTGACTCGTTTTTAAGATATAACGACATCGTTGAACTTGATTAATGAAGAGGTAATTGAGAATCTGTTATTGTTCGTCATTATACCAGATTTTGGAGCATGTCGGGTCGAGCATATTTGCGGAGGTCATATCGTTTTTGATCGTATTTAAAAGGATATGTTTGTGGGGTTCAGGGTAACGCTCAGAGCGTCCAGGGCGGGGCGACAGACGCGGATAATCTCCCGCCGCCGCCGGCGTTCCTCCTGCAGCCGGACACAGATACGAACCCGGGTAAGCACTCTCACTAAATTTCAATTAACCCCCTAGGTCGGTGGTGGGATTCCTTTAACTACCCTAAAAATGTATAAAAGGAATAATATAGGTATATACGTTCTAATGAAATACAACAACAATTACTTGGAAATTATAATATATTGCTTATTATCTTTTTAGGTAAATAAAGATGAAAACTTTGTAATAACCGTAACGACTGAATTGATTTTCACAAATTTCTCATTAGTATATTACCTATACCTTAAAAATGACACTTTATATAGAATTTGTCGAATAACTGATAAAATTTCAATTTAAAAATTAAAAGAGAAAGAATAATTGAATGAGACAGCGGACAAACGCTTAAATCTATTAAGAGTAACCAAAACAGCTGACCGAGAAACTTTGGTCTGGTTTTTAACAGCTCATCAAAGTATAAACGTGGCGGAGACGATCAAACAGTTGACCGAATTGAAGCACACGCCCGCGTCACCCGGCCTCGTCCGGCGCACCGTCCAGCAGCTCTCTTCCCCTCTCCCCCACAGCCCGACCCACTCCACCCTTCCCCTCTCCACGTTCCAACAGCAGAACAAGCCGGTCCCCTCCTCCAGTCCCGCTCCCTCCCACGGAAACCTGAACCCGATATACGGACAGACGGGGCACAGGATCCTTGGCTACGAGACCACTGCGGTCTACCCGAGAAAGAATAGTCTCAACTCGTCCGCTTCGGATCTGTTCAGAGACGGACATACAGGTTAGTAATCAGATGACTCTTTAAAGATTAACACACCTTTCAATCCTTTTGTAGTTAGTAGTCACATTTAACTTATAAAATTAATGATATCAAAAATATTAATAAACAACAAAGAGAACCTTAGTTAAAGTTTGTTCTAAAACTTTTTAAAGTATGGGTACGATACTTTCAAACGTAAAAATTACATCTAGATTTAATGAACAACGTTAAGGGTGTGCTTTTGAAGATTAATCATTGCGTAACTGTTTATCCTGGGAACACCGCACGGTCGAAAATTGGCAAGCGGGCCGCACGTCGAGGTGCGGGACGCGGCGCGGTGTGATTCATTGCTTTCCTTATTATTACATCAATTTTTTTTCGAACTGACCACGCTATTTATCTAGCAAGGTCTTAACAGCTTCACCAGACTACTTTACCTCAGGTTTGTTCTTACATAAATCATCTGATGCTGAATGTATATCAGTTTTGTTTCCTCTAGATTATTCGGTAAAATATTAAGCACCTATTTTTTTAATTAACTTAGAATGGGAATCGAGCAATAATTATCCTGTAAAATATTACTGGCGACTAACCAGTCGCGCTGTATATGTGTCGAGAATACAGCAACAGGTGCTTAGCGACAGATTTTCAACTTGAGAGTGATAGCTAACCAGAGATTAACTTAGAAAAAACCCTGTCACCATGCTATTATAGCTTCAACACGATGTTTTTCTTCACCGAAAGCTTCGAAGCAGTTGCAAGAATTCGCACCTGCATCCATCGACACGATAGTAGGTGGTAGAGCCACGCTGAAGCTATTACTGATTTCAGCATGAATGGGTCGACTCGCCCACATAAACACCCACGTGAACTAACAGTGCACGCATTGATCGGTCAGTGAGAGTGCCGAAGGACCACCTCTCCTCACCCTACCATACAGGCTGGCAGTAACCCACCTGTTCGTTTGTCTACAAGCTCTTCGATACCTGCCCGTTTTGCCATGAGTTAAATTTAAACTCACGTTAAATAATGCGTTAATTCCACGTTCATTCACCGATTTATTCAAATAATAAAAACCCAGAAGCATTTAATTCTATTGGAAAAACGAATTCATTAATTCCAATTAATTATATAAAATTCCGGTTATCATTTAGTAAAATTTCTGGGTATATCTGTTGGATGCAGTTTCCTCGTATTGTGTAATATTGATACGTATTATATTAAAACGAATATTATTACGAATGCATAGTAGTTTATGCATAGTTTTCTGATGACGTCTGTGGGTCATTACATTATAATTCTTTGATTAAAGACGGCGTTACTTTCCGGTAATACGTCATTAAATATTATAGTGGGCGTTACTTTGCACTCCCGCCTTGAATAGATTGGCCGCTACCACGTGTTACTGCAACAAAAAACGTTTCATTTTATTTCTCCGAGTGTCCCTGAAAAAGATAACGTGAAACTAGTAATTGAGAGACTGTTTTCACTACTAGTATTACCAGATTAGGCCCCCCTCGGCAGCGGCTCAAGCCTAGGTCCGTTCCCTCGGCGTAGAGACCTTGAGTGCGTTGCTCGCGCGATACAGGAGCACAAAATCTTACATCACTGTGACAACATTACACATACCACCTCCATACATGTGCACGCATTCACGCTTACACATGAAAGTGAAAGGGTTTTATTTTTTGTCTCTTATCGAACTGAAATAGTTCAGAAAATTATTTGATACGAAATATATATATGAGTTGTTGAGGTATGTATGCTTGGTACACATATATGTTTCAACAACTCATATATATATGAATAGTTAAGGTTAGCTCAGATAGGTCGCGAATTGCACGTATCAGGCAACAGCCCAAGCCGAGGTGTGCCGTGCACTCTTGAGCTAGTTGCCCAAATAAAATCGCCTGAGTACCTTATGCGCTCGCCTTAGTAGCCCGGTGAAGCTGTTAAGACCTTGCTGGGTCAATAGCGAAGTCAGATCGAAAAAAAAAATACTAATATTTCGCTAGTTTCAAGTGTTAATCTTTCATGTACACTCGGCCAAATAAAATCAAACCTTTTTCGTCATAGTGGGACGCTTTTAGTAGATGGTAGAACCTCACTGAAACTATTACTGGTGTCAGCATGAATGGGTTGGAACACTTGGGGTAGTACCACCCAACCCACAGAAACTTTTTTTTTTTTTCGAAATAAAAACGCTGTTGACCTGGAATGGTCTTCACAGCTTCACCAAACTATTGAGGCGAGCGCTAAGGCCACTCAGCCGATTTGGTATGATTGGGTGACTAACTCCAGGGTGCACGGCATACCTCGGCTTGCGCTGTCGCATGTTTTGTGCAATAATCGTGACCTATCTGAGATAAGCTAAGCTATCTAGATATACGTATGTGAGTTATTGAAACATGCATGTGTACCAAGCATGCGTGCCTCAACAACGCCTATATGTATTTTGTGTCGGAAAAAATCACAAAATTATATAAGATAGGACAGGATAAGGAAAAATAAGGGTAGAACTCTTTGTCGTTTATTTCCCTGAAAAAGAAAAACAGCGTGTAAGTGTGTAGGCGTGCACGTGTGTATAGGTGATGTGTGTGATGTTGTACAGTGATGTAAGGTTTTGTGTCAAGGTATGAGCCGCTGCCGTGGGGGGCCTAATGTGGTGTGCGGGAGCGACATTTACCCCCAGACAACGGCGGTGTGATCTGTGGTTACGCAGGTGTCGGCGTGAACACGCTTTGTTTGGAGAGACAGGCTGGTACTGATCGTTTGCTGACGTGATTGAATCAGGAGGGTGGGTAAAAATGTGTCGCGGTCGTCTTCTATACTGCACAGCGTTAGGGTATGGGTTCATAGTTCGCGGCGGATATCACTAACTGGCTGGGATGATTCGCGGCTTTTTCGAAATAACTACGTATGAGTGATTTTATATACGCCCAGATAGAAGGCCTCTCCAGGTCCCTGTGGAGATCCTTATTCCGGACGTACCATGGGGCACCGATGATTTTACGTAGGGCTCGGTTCTGGAGAACCTGCAACTTATGAATATGATTTTGCGCGTGTGCAAAGACCGGACAACTGTACGTCATAATCGGACGCATGCAAGTTATATATAGATTGAGTTTATGTCTAGGAGACATTTTACTCTCATGACAAAGCAAATGATGGAGACGACCCAAGAACATAGCGGCTTTGTTTCGCACTCTGTCTGTGTGTGAATCAAAATTTAAGTGTTTATCTAAAGTGACGCCGAGATATTTGACCTCGCTGGCTAAAGGTACCTCGGTTTCGTACAGCTTGAGGGGTGTTAGTTTATTAGCACGTTTCGTAGGATCGAAAATTATCGCGACGCTTTTTTCGGGACTTACTTCTATACGCCATCGAAGAAACCAATCACCGAGTGTGCTAACGGCTTTTCCGATGCGTTTCCTGAGCCATCCATCCACCAGCCAGAAGCGTAGATAACTGTATCATCAGCATAGCAACCTACCTCAACTCCCGGGAGCTCAGGTAGGTCTCTGATGAACAGATTGAAGAGCGTGGGCGCGAGTATGGAGCTCTGTGGCACATCTGAGCCTATCGGATGGTGCGATGACAGTTCACCGTCCACTCTAAAACAGAAGGTTCTATCGGGAAGATAATCGCGAATGATGTGAATTAACCTACCGGGTACACAAGCTACACGTAACTTGTATACGTGTCCTTTATGCCAGCCCTTATCGAAGGCCTTGACAACATCGAAAAAGACAGCTATTTTACGTTTCGGTTTAGTTTTTCTCGTGTCCCGGTTCGGGTAAACCTCACAGAAACACAAACGTGAGTTAACAATGCTTGCATTGTTGCGTTTCGTTCGGTCAGTGAGAGCGCCTAAAGACCAACTCCCCTCCCCTCGCTCCTCCCTCTTCCCCTCCCACTTGAGCCCTTCTCCCAAACACAGGCCGGCAACGCTATTGCGTTGACCCCTGTTGTTGCAAGTGTCTATGAACGACAGTGATCACGTAACATCAGGTCACCCGTCTATTCGTTAGCTTCATATGACATTAACAAAAAACTATATACTTATAATTGGCAAAACAAAATCCCACCAACCATAAAGAAACGAGTATGTGTATATATATACCATACCGTAATACCACATGAGAGTTATACGTCTTTGGAATGCATGAAAACAGTCAAAGAAATTGTAAGTACTGCCGATAGAAGTGATAATTCAAAACCATAGAATTATTATTTTTAAATGAATTATAGTATCAATTGTTTAAATACCGTAATTTGTATATTTAAATTATTAACATTAGTGCGGTTTTTACATCTATTGGCACACGGAGCGATAATTATATACATTTTTATAGAGTTTATTAATCAATAAAACGCATGATGGACTGCGTAATCTCGATACAAAACACCGGTACTAGACCGGTCCGTCCGTCCGTAGTCCGATGAAGCGGTGAAGTTAAGACCATACTAGGCGAATAGCATAGTTTGACGCAAGCCGCGCAATACGCTGTCATGACGCCAAAATATAACATTATCTCCTACGAAAAATACCGCTAAACGCGTTTAAATAAGTTTTCACCTAAAAACAACCTATGCGTTACTACTCGTCTTATTGAAATGGCCTCTATGTCATATTCTGAATTATCGGACATGTGACAATTACGTAAACATGCTGTTTGCAAAACAAACGTGGTAACTACAAGTTACAACATAATACTTCTACTACGTCATTAATTCAATTTACATACTATTTGTGATAGGAGAACTACACAGTACGTAATAACGAAAACGTCTCTAAACGTCATTTCAACCTCTTCTTAATGCACGGGAAAAAATCCCGCCCGTCCTTTACATTGACGAGGAAAAAAGTATTCTTGGTGATGAAATATTTTTCTGAAGATTCATTCGAGGTACTACTTTATTTGATGAATCGTAAAGGTATTTACCTACATTATTCTGTATTCACTCTCCGCGTGTTTGAAATGCCCGTGTTTTGATCCTCGTGGAATATTTATTTCGGGCTAAGGTTAATAGAACGCATTGGAAGCTCTTAAGATAAGAACAAAAACGATTTTGAAATATTCTTCATTGGTGCTCCGTTGCTATTTGTCTTAGCGTGATGATATATAGCCTATAATCCTTCCACTATAAATGGTATATAACACTCAGACACTTATGTATGTTAACCTCTTGTTATTGATAAACTCTTGATTGTAGAATGCTTATCAAAATTCATTTAAATTAAATTGCAATAAACTCTAACAGAAGCTCTAGGATTTAAGTGTACTTTCTTTGTGTATATTTTCTTTATGTATGTTTATTATATATCCAACTATGTACACGTATGATAAGAATGTAAAATTAACATGTCTGTGCGTTTCATTTTGTGAAAAATTATGTTAAAATAATAACTCGGTTATCAGGTAGTAACACATATAAAACTATTCTGAGAGAAACTGTTCTTTATACAATTGAAAAATAAATACGTAATTCTTAAGTAAATATAGTCTACGTCACTCCCACGAATAAGATGTATTCAATAGCACGTCATATATTGAAATCCATCAAACTACTTACTTTGTTGAGCGAAACAAGGAAACAAACATAAATATTGTTACGCCCTCGGTTAAACCGAATTCTGTTCGCGTCGGAAGAAAATTATTTTCTATCCGTAATGAGAGTAATTAAAGAGATTCACGTAATCACACCACAGTAACACAAACAACTAGTTAATAATCGCAGTCCATTTAAAGATTGTGTTTGTTTTCCTATTTCGTCCGATATTTAGACTAGAAACCCATTGGTGCTACTGCCCGCGATCCATGAATCATTCGTAGTTTATCTGTTGTAACAAGTTTTTTTTTTTTTTTCGAAATGACTACGCTATTGACCCAGCACGGTCTTAACAGCTTCACCGGACTACTAAGGCGAGCGCTTAAGGCACTCAGCCGATTTTATTTTGGCAACCAGCTCAAGGGTGCACGGCACACCTCGGCTTGGCTGTTGCCTGTTGCATGCAAAATCGCGACCTATCTTAGCTAACCTATCTAACTATTCATATATGTATGAGTTGTTGAACCGTATATGTGTACCAAGCATACACGCATCAACAACTCCTCCACATATTTATTATCGGAAAATTGAAAGTTTTTCAGTTCGATAAGGGAAAAAAAGTAAACCCTTCCACTTTCATGTGTAAGCGTGTAGGCGTGCACGTGTGTGGGGGTGATCGTGTAGTGTTGTAGTTGTAACAAGTTGTTTGCTTGTAATCTATACTAATATTACAAACAGGTAAAGATTGTGATTTCATGATTTTGTGACGTTGTAGGGGGTATTCTCAGAAATTACTAACTGCGGCGGAGCATATTTATCTGTGAAGTGAGCGAGATCCCGGTTGTAAAGAAATACTTTTGGCAAATATTTTAAAGGGGTGTCGACCTCCAGCAAATATAAATTCAGTCCACAGCTTAGGCTAGGTACCCCGGCCCGTGTGGGTGTGGTTCTTTAAACTATCACAAAATTGAACGATTGATATGTAATCCATAAGTTTTATCCGACTACCTAGGAGGAGTGTATTGTTTTTCTAGTGTATGTCTATTTTTGGTACCTTCTTTAATCTGTTTTGAAAAGATTTTAAAGCCTGACATGCATTCAAGTTCGTCTTAACTTGTATAAGTGACAGTACCTGGACGACCAAGCATAGCTCAGTTTTTTAAAAAACATTAAAAAAAAAACAAACAAATTTAAAATAAACTGCTATGCTTGCCTCAAAACATTAGCATTTTTCCATATAAAAAAAAATATTAAAAAGATATCTCTTATGCTGTTACTCGGATTCGAATTGGGGTTAGACGAATTTTCGAAGCTGCCAATTTCCATCTTAGCTATTTTTGTTTTGACAGCACGCCGAAATTTACCTTTATATTTTAACTATATTTTTTTATTACTTAAAAATCTGAAAATATCTAATCTTTTGGGATGTTAGGGGTGTCGAGTAACATCTTAAGACTTGAGACACCCAAGCCAACCTCACCTGCACGTGGTGCACCCTGCTGAATAACGAACGAGGCAATGGCGAAAGCGGGGTGGTAGGGTTTTACAGCCCGACTGGTTCGCAACCACCATGCATATATCGAAAAACCCCGTCATAGTGACTCGCTTCTGCGTGTCGCGTTTCGGGATCAGCCTGTGCATATGCAGTACCGGGTGACTTTCGTCATTATGGCCGGCATGACAGCGGCGACCGACGATGGATAATCTGTCTCTCGGTGGTTGCCGATGTTTTTGGATTGTACTATGCTTAACATCAGGCATAATGCAATCACTATGTCGTGCTTCGATAAAAAAAGGTGTCTATGAATGAAATCTAGCTAGATCGATTCATCGTCCCCGAAATCACCTACATACTACGTTTCACGGAACTCGCCGTTTCCGAGATCCTAAATATATAACAATATAAAAATATACAAGAATTGCTCGTTAAAGGTATGGTAGATAATATTCTTGGTTTGATATAAAAGCGATTCGTGGTGGCATATTTGTTTCAGCTGATGCCTTATCGTTGTCAACAACTCAGACTATTGTGACTTTGATTTCCGCCTATGTCAATTATTTTTCCACTTAGGAGCGATAAAAAATAAGCATTGTCCTTGTCAATATTCAACTCAATGACTCACTCATTGTATGGCTAGAAACGGTTTCACTATATCTGCACTGCGGTTTATTGTTCTTCTTTATTTGTAACTAGTCTCTGCCCGCGACTTCGTTCGCGTGAAATAGGTACTTTGGGCTAAAGCTAACACGCACCGGAAGCTCTCAGGAGGAAAATAAACACGATTTTGAAATATTCTTCATTGGTGCTCCGCTCCTATTGGTCTTAGCGTGACGATATGTAGTCTATAACCGTCCCCGATATGAGCTATGTAACATTGAAGGAATTTTCCGAATCGGACCAGTAGTTCCTGAGATGACCCCTTACAACGTCACGAATTTGCAACGTCACAAACTCACAAACTTTACCTCTTTATAATATTAGTCTAGGTAAGATGACGGCAAGTCACGCAGGTCATAAAGCGTGACGTCATGAAAATGGGGTCACCAAGGACGATATCGTTACGGGCGACGTCATAGTAATAAACCATGTTGACGGTCAAAGTGAGAATTTTCTACGATCAGACGTCGCTTTATTAATCCTGCTACTGACTTTTTAAGACCCAGATCTTGAAATGGCGGGTCATGTTTTTAATAATTTCTTTTTTTAATTTCACGACATCGCAAAATGTATATTTCCATGGTTTAGTTTAGGTTTACAAATACATTTTACATATTTATGTGGTAAATCAATTATTTTTTATGCTTAGGCTGCCAACAGTCTGTTAATTTGTGCATCATGAGGTCTTTATTCGTTTGTATGGAGCTTACACCTTAATGGTTTTGGATAGTTCAAGGGCTGAGGCAACCGGTCGACAGTGCTGTTCATATTGACTGACAGAATAGGTCAATAGTAATTAGTCAATAGGAGGTCGTTAGTACTGTAGTTCATTTGTTCGGGCGTTTGGTGAATATTGTGATTTGAATACAACGCCGATGTTAATTTGGAAAAAAAATCCTTTAATTATGCTGATTTTACTCTAAAGCTTTAATAAATACGGGAATATCATATAGGGTACTGTTTGTTTACAAATGTCAGTATTGCTTTTAAATTATTATATGAATTTACCGTGAGCGAAGCATTTTTATCAATTAAAATATTTACCAACATACGTGTTTACTATTCGATTCATAAACGTATTGTGTGCTTCGTAATACCATTGATTACGTCAGAGCGCAATAATTGAATGAAAATTAAAGGCTACAAGGTATGCGACTCATTTCAATTATATTTTTGTATTGAGGATAATTTGAACAAATTCGATATTGAGAGAAGCCATTGAATGCAAATGTATACGGTTATTTCAATAAAAATATACAGAAGTATAAACCCGTATCAATAAATGGATGTTAGTAGAAGTTGATAATTTTATTCAAGTAATCCCAAATATATCCCAATAGTAACTCGATCAAAATCAAGAATCAAAATCACTTTATTCAATCTAGGCCCTAAGAAGGCGCTTATGAACGTCAAAGCTACTACCGGTTCGTAAAACAATCCAGTCATGGAGAAAAACCAACAAGAAACTCGATCTGGTTTATTTTTTTTAACAAATATATATAATGTTTAGAAATATATTACATACATGACAGAAACGTTTTTAATGAACGCACAGAGATGAGTCAGTTCCAGACATCACTATCGTTCACATACTGATCCACTCTATAATAACCTTTTGAGACCAAAATCCGCTTGACATGACGCTTACATTCACAATCCGACAAATCGGTAATATCCTTTGGAACTCGGTTTGGTCCATTAGCTGAATAAACTTAAAGCCAGATCACCTAAGTCTTTACAATACAGTTATCGTAACGGCAGGTTGACTTGCCCCAAATATGATCGCTCATTTACTATGAACTGTAAAAAAAACTGGAATTTAGAAGGCATTTCAGTTTTTTTTTTCTCGATATGACTACGCTATTGACCCAGCAAGGTTTTAACAGCTTCACCGGACTACTGGGAGGCATTTGAGCTTCTGTAAGTTTTGTTGAGTATATTTACGTTATTCTCACCTACCCTAATTAAGTAAGAAATTTCCTGTACCTTGCCTTAAGAACCGCATTATAGAGTACCAAAGTTTCTACTTTTGTTTTACAAATGTTTCAAAGCATAGATCTATTATTGATATAGTTTATTCTGATTATTTAATAGGCGTATACAACGAAGGGAAGTGTTCGCCGCAAGGGTCCAGTCCATCGACACCGAGCTACGGCGAGAACAATTCCTTCTCGAGTTTTGGTCCGAGGGTTTCCAATGATTCGCATTATGGACAGGCTGGTTAGTACTGTTTTCTATTTTCGATTCCTGTACATCGGAGTAGGCGGAGAATTTCTTGTATAAAAATTCTCGTCTATTATCATTAACAATAAAAATGATTAGAAATTGGAGTGTTTGTTATTTGTGCGGGATAGTATCTAAAATGGCCTTAGTGCAACCTTTACGCGGCAGATAGAAGACCTTTCACATATCGTTATGATTTCCAAAGGCAAAAGGCATTGACGATAAAATTTGACTTAAATATATTAAAATGTGTAAAATATTTCTTGGGGCTGAGTAGCAATGGTATGAAAGAAAATTAAAAAAAAAAGGCTAATTTTGTTTAAAGTGTTTTGAACAAAGTCAAGCGGCGTTAGATGAAAATCAAGAATTCCTAAAGTAGAACGAAATAAATATTTGTAATAATCAATACTAACAAAATTTTGTTATCATACACATTAAAAATAATTTTGTAGTTCACGGTAATAGAACCGCAATTAGTATCAGTTATACATATATATCTCTATTTCTACTATTATACGGGATATAAAATTTACTAAGAAGAATATTACATCCTCTATGCATGTAGTGAAAATGCATTTCCTTTGAAACTCAATCGCGTTTTAACGACTAAACCTATCGGCATAGAACTATGACGATTAAATACGGAATTTGTCATAGACGTTTTCTTATTTTTTGGATTCTGGTGTATTTTTTTAATGTACATCAAAGCGTGTGATCTCATCTTTTGTATATGTATTTATTTTCAAAAACTGGTAGGCAATGCCTTACAATTTTAAGACAAACGTTTTCTCAGGTTACAAAATACAACCGGAGAAGAAATACGGGCACAGCAACACGATATACGCACAGCCGTCGCAGATAATCGCTGGCTTCAACAATATGGCGGTATCGAGTCTCAGCCCGCTCAGTCCGTTAGCACTGCGCAGGAGCATCGCCACCCGCTCCCATAGCGCCGACAGGCACCACGTCGACCGTGAGTACTCACACTCACTTTACTCATACACACTCATTCATACACACTCACTCATTCTCACACTCACTCATTCTCACACTCGCTCATTTACACTCACTCATGCAAACTCACTTATACACATTCAATTATACCACACTCACTCATATAAACTCACTCATTTCACTTACTCTACGTCATTGCATTGTTACCTAACTAGGCTTAACACAACATGTTTTCCCTTGCAAAATCCTCTTTCATTTCCCAACACAACTTTTATACACATACACATATCATTCACCACCCAATCCATATCTTATCACCTATTAGAGTGTGTATTTTGCTTGCCCACACATCCATTTTAACTTATAATCTTATTTTATCCATCTGTTTCGTAACCCAACACTTTGTTAAATTACCCTCATCCAACCTTACTAGGTTCTATATAATATGTTTCCCACTTCCAATTTCCTCTATTATTGCCACACACACATAGTCATTTTAACGTGTAATGTTTTTTATCCGTGTCTTTAAAAGCACACTACTTCGTCGTTTTCATACTCTCATGTAACCAAAACTGGTTTTAGTACAACATGTTTTCTCCTTCCAAACTCCTCTATCAACTCCCAATACAGCTTTTATACACATCATTCTCTACCCAACCCATACTTTTTCATCTACTGATTTGACTGCGGATTTACCCACAAAACCATAAACCAATAAGTTATTAAATATTATTAGTACTATTCTTTTTTGTTTCTCTTTTTATCTTTATTGATTATATCTTCTGTATTTTATTGTATGTCTTTGTCTATATTAATGCCAATCGACTATATAACAATATAACAGTATAATTAAAAAAATAATTTTAAGAGATGTCATATACCTATTCATATTATGTTCCTGTTGTCGATTATTTTCTAATAATAGGTATTTACCTATGAAAGTGCCGTTCTGCAGTACTGGCCATTTCAAATCAAAATAATTTTTGTTTGGCTAAAAATTCTAATTTCAAATTAATTTATTTTAAAAACATGGAATCCTTTTTCCAAAAGTAGTCATTTGTTTAGCAGTAGCTTTCGACGTTAGCGTCAAAACAATATTGGTCCATTTGCGTCAAATTGGCAACGTAAAAAAGCTTGACAAATGGGTACGTCATGAACTCAATGATCGCCAGCGCAAAGTACGCGTCGAGACGTGCCTTGCACTGCTCAACAGACACACAAATGAAGGAATTTTGAGTTGATTGATTGCATGGGTGATTACTTCGATTGATACAAATAAAAAAACATGAAAAAATTCGTTTAAAGCTTTTCATAGGTAAAGACCTAATATTAATATTTAAGAATCCAGTGTCATGAGGTTTGTTCCCGATAAACTCTGAAACTACTGAACCGATCTTCTGAACCGCTCTACGAAAGTTGGTATTTGTAATTTGTTCCGACTTGAGAGATAGGATAATCTATATTTCGATTGATGGCTTTCATATTTTTTAATGACAGATTAAATGGTTGTCAATGTTGATTATTGTTATTTAATTGTGTTTTATCAGTCTCGAACGGATGGCGCTTTAAACTAATTTGTTAACAAAAAATTGTAGGACAAATTGTCATAGATATTTCTCAGAATAGTAAAATAGTATATCATAATTTTAATCCAACATGTAATAACTGGGCCATAACAATACGTGATTCCGTAAGATAGTAATTAAATATACATGGGATATTATGAAAAAGTATTTGTGGACAGAGGGCGGTTTGATAGCGAGTTTAAGCGCGAAGCTCGCGCCTCAACTGTCGCCGCGAAGTACGCGCAGAGCGACGTCGATCGCGGTGGCGGGTGACACGCCACCAAAACCAAAAGGTTTCATACTCATTTTTTCATAATCGTGACCACTTTTTGCTAATAATAATGTTGATGTTTCAAAAATCTATAATAGCGTCTAGGGTTTACAACGCAGTAATAACAATCGGCCACTACGCTGTAGTACCCAGCGTTCACTACGCAGTGATACTCAGCGTTCGCTACGCAACTTTATCCAGCGTTCCTTACGCAAAATTACCCAGCGTTTCATAGACAAAAGTAACGTTGAGTACGTTTATTACACAGTAGTGCCAAACGATACCCGTATAGTCATATTTTATTTAAATATTGGTTAGCGTTTTAATATCAATCATATCTCATATATCTGAAGTAATTGTCTAACAATACCATTAAAAACCCGGATATAACATACAGAAAGAAATATGTTAAGATCTATTTGCTGGAAATTTGAAGCAAATATTAAAAGTATATTAGGATTACTAATTTGCGGGGGTAAATAAATAAATTGGCAACAGTATCAACTGTACGGTGAAGGAAAACATAGTGTGAAGAAACCTAACCACGAAATATGGTCTTGTGGTACCATCATATGTAGAGAAATCTAGCTGATTTCTCGGTGTCTTTAATCGCCAATACATCTTATTTTTGTGAGATTAGATTACGCCTGTACTTAAGGTTTATGAACCTAGTGTCATGATTACTATTTATGTAATTTTAATAATTTTATATGTCCTTTATTACAAATAATATGACCTTTATATTTTTATTAACTAAAATGATATTCAATTGATTTAAACACTAGCGCCACACTGTTAGAGTTTAGCATATATTGGTAAAAGCAAGATGTCGTCGATAGGGGGCACTTCTATAACGAAGTTATAAGGCGAAGCTCTGCTCGATTAAATAGTCATGGTGTATACAGTGTTTGTGTTAATTGATTCCCCTGATGTAACGTTATTCGTTACACTAGTGAGTCTCTTATGATAGTGTTGAATGGGTATATCCAGTGTCTTATAATAGTGTAGAACGGGTATATCCAGTGTCTTATGATAGTGTTGAATGGGTATATCCAATGTCTTATGATAGTATTAAATGTGTATATCTAGTGTCTTATGATAGTATTGGATGTGTATGTCGAGTGTCTTATGATAGTGTTGAATGGGTATATCTAGTGTCTTATGATAGTATTGGATGTGTATGTCGAGTGTATTATGATAGTGTTGAATGGGTATATCTAGTGTCTTATGATAGTGTTGAATGTTTATATCCAGGGGGGATGAGTGTAGCAGTGCAACCAGCATTCCTAGACAAGCTGTCGGCCACCATACAGCAGCAGCGCCGGCAGCTCGACTCTTCACGCGCCAGCACCGTGCGCGATCTCATCAACGCACATGCTCAGGTATGTGCAATCCCAGCCATATAACCAAATAGGGATTGAAACACATTCTTCAAGGCCGATAACGCAAAAGCGATACTCCTCGTATTCCAGGTGTCCAAAGGCGACAGTAACCATTTACTACCAGATGGGCTGTCGGACCCTTTGCCGCCCTTTATCATAAAAAAATAACCAAAATAAAAAAAAAATACTTTATTCAATTGAAACCTTAACAAGGTATTTAAGAACGTCAAAACTATTACCGGTTCCAAAAAAAAAACCAGTCATCGAAAAGATCCGGCAAGAAACTCGAGCTGGTTTATCTTTCTGTTGTATGCATTTTTTTTATTTTTTTTTTATATCATAGGAGGCAAACGAACAGATGGGTCACCTGATGTTAGGCGATCACCGCTGTCCATAGACACTTGCAACAACCAGGGGAGTCACAAGTGCGTTGCCAGCCTGTGTTTGGGAGGAGGAAGGGGGAGGGTACGTGGGTCTCCGGCTCTCTCACTGACCGAACGAAACGCAACAATACAAGCACTGTTACTTCACGTCGGTTTTCTGTGAGAGGGTGGGCTTCCCCGGACGAGCCGACCCATTCGTGCTGAAAACAATAATAGCTTCAGCTTGGCTCTACCACTACAAAAAATGCATGAAAATGCATGAAAATTTCAATCATCTTTAGCAGATACACAGAGAGTGATGTTGTTAATAAACATCACTAACGTGCACATATTAATTCATCGTGATAACCTTTTGAAAGATTATACACTCATCAAAAAAGTCTAAGCAACATGTACTAATTTACATTTTAGGATGCTTCTTCACATTATAACGTATTTTATTTTTAAAATAATATCTTTAGGGTTCTATGATGTAAAAATAGCAGCTGTTGTCTTTATAAGTTCTTTTAATAACAGAAATGAACAATATTAGAATATACTGTAGAAACTAAGATACATAAAAAACTAACCTTTTTTTTTAGAAAATGAAATTTCCAACGAAAATGTTCTTATTGTGAAAGAATAGAACAATTTAATACAAAGTATGGTCTCCTCTGCTATTCAGAACTTGTCGGCAACGATTATTCATTGAATTAATGAGACTGTTTATGTCATCTTGCGGTATTCGCTCCCAATGGAATTGTAGCAAATCCTTCAGCTGTTGGGTTGTTGTCGCTCCGTCCAAGTCCTTCAAAACACGTCTCTGGAGCATGTCCCATGCGTGCTCGATGGGGTTGAGATCTAGCGATTGTGCAGGCCAGGGCAATACCCGGATGTTCTCCGTTGCAAAGTATTCACTGGTTCGCCGAGCTGTATGTGAACGCGCATTGTCATGCATTAACCTAAAATCGGAGCCAAAGGTTTGTGCAAATGGGTAGACATAAGGACTGAGAATATCCTCAATGTAATTTTCAGCATTCATGTTTCCCTTTACAAAAACGAGCTCAGTTCGCCTGTTCTTCGTAATACCCGTCCATAACATAACTGTTGAGCCGCAGTATGGATGAACATCCTGAACGCACCTGAGCCTTTCAGTATTTCCGGGCCGACGATATACTCGCACCCTTCTTGTATCAGGCTTAAACCCGAATCGCGACTCATCGGAAAACATAATTTTATCCCATTGTTCCTGGGTCCATGTTATGCGTTCTCTACACCATTCATATCAACGAGCGCGATTCTCGTGACGTATCGGTGGGTGAAGGGGCTGGTGGGACCGTGTAAATAGGCCCCACCAGAATATGCGATAAAATTAAATAGAGAGTGAAAGAGCGAATGGTGGCCTTGCCTATAAATAAATAAAATAACAAGAACCCCAAATAAAAAGCGTGGACTAACCTGCAACTCAACACCCCATACGGAGTAGCGGCGTCCAAGGTGAGATATGGTGCTGTATGCGGGATTCCTTTGAAATATCAAACTTTGCTTCGAAAGCGGGCACCATAAAGGGCTTCAGTGCGATCACATATAATGTATAATCAAGCGGTAAAAAGCATTGCGGCGCGGCGTAGCGAAGTATATAGAATATAATAGAATAATATAATGTGATGTAATACGTTAATTTTGATTTGTTCTTTTTCTCTTGTTATTTAAATTTTCTTGTTCTTTCGTCACATTGATGTCCAAAAAGTTCTTACCTAATGTGCCTGCATACTCCGTACTAGATCAATGAGATAAAGGTCAGAAACACATCTCATTATCTGGAGCGCAGCTATTAAATTTATTTATAAGGGGCCAACCAGTGGTTACCTAATTGGGCGTCGAGCTCGTAGGCCGTACTCATGCAGTCGATTTCGCACAGTTTGAGGACTTACATCAACACCACTTGAAATTTGTAGCCTCAAACTTATCTCTCGAGCGGTTAACATCGGCTGGCGTCTTGCAGTCAGTTGTATGTACCGGTCTTGCCGAGTGGTTGTACTCCTTTTACGGCCTGGATGCTGTTCAGTGGGTTCTCCTGTATTATTGTAGCGCTGCCAAAGACGACAAATAACACTTCTATGAATGCCAAAATGTCGAGATACCTGAGATTGATTACTTCCCGCTTGCAACATCCCTACAGCTCTTTGCATTTCATCTGCCATCAAATGACGTCCCTTCATGACGTAAAGAATATCTAACAATTCAATTTTGTCGCTAACTTTATTTAAATGGTTGGTAAAATTATAAAATCACGACTAAACGTAGCAATTAGAACGCACTTAAATTCAAACAAATTCGCAGTCATTTGAATTTTATGAAAAAACGAAACATAATGAAATTTCTTTTTACAACCAGCCAGTATGTCATCAATAACAAAAAAGTTTACTTACCTACGCACTTTATTTGAGTAAATACTTAGAAATTAATTAATATAAATGGTAAAATTTGTAATATTACGCATGTTGCTTAGACTTTTTTGATGTGTGTACTTGGACATACTATACTTGGGTAGACAGCAAATTTGTAATGTGCCCTGTGACTTTCTCTAAAAAACCTAATACTCTTACCAAACCTATTACCTTCCTTCGGGAAGAGACCTATGACTCTGCAGTTGGTCTCTTACAGGCTGATGATGAATACATAACACGGCACAATCGTTTTAATGGATGCACAGAGATGAGTCAATTTCAGACTCCCATTCTACAATAGTTTTTGGGACCAAAACGCGCTTGATATGAATCCTAATAAAAAACCTAATATCATACCCTAAAGTACCAATACTGCCACTCATCTGACTACTTGTTTGCAATACACATCATAAATTACTAGCTCCTACTACTAGTTAGCAATTGTGATTACCTAACAATAGGTACGTGTCTTTAGATCCGAAAAAGAATTGAATCCAATTTAAGTCGTTCATATAACATGGTTGTTTTTGTTTTCAAGATATCCAGTTTTTATGCACCGAGAACTAAGTTCAAATTTTGCCATCTAGGTAAGGTTTTTAATTATTTTTTTGTGATCTTCATATTTCACATATACTCCTACAACATTCGAAGATTTAGAAAAATAACGTAAAATTTTAAGAACGGCTCAAATTGGATCTAGTTCATTTTGAAATTTAATGACTCCTGCTTATATTGGTGTACCAAGAAAAGTGTTGGTCTTTTTTGTGTCTTAGGAGGCAAATGAATGGGTAAGTCGCCTGATGCTAAGTGATCACCGCCGTCCATAAACACTAACAACACCAGGGGAGTCGTAAGTGCATTGCCAGCCTGGCCAACCTACTGGTGGAGAACGGGTGGGAGGGGTCGGGAGAGGGAAGAGTTGTGAGCTTCCGGCATGCTCACTGACCGAACGAAATGCAACAATGCAAGCACTGTTTCTTCACGTGGGTGTTTCTGTGGTTGGGTGGTAGTACCAGGGGCAAGCCGACACATTCATGTTGAAACCAGTAGGTAATAGCTTCAGCGTGGCTCTACCATTTATAAGAATATATATTTATACATACCTCTTTTCGTGATCCAATTTCGTCTAGTGGGTGAAGATTAGTATTGATTGATCTGGTATAATGGTGTCCGCAGCCAGACCCTCGGCTCTGCCACACGTCGCTGATGGAGCAGATAAAGCGCGGCGCGACTCTACGCAGGAACAAACATTGTAACGACAGGTCTGCACCCAAGATACGATAAACTCACTCACTCACTACACTACGAATCGATAGTAATCTTAAAGGTGAGTAAGCAATTTTAATTAATTTGTCGATAAAAATCTTTTGTACACATGCCCTCTGTATGCACACATTTTGCACACATGCCCTCTGTATGCACACATTTTGCACACATGCCCTCTGTATGCA
>JACEII010000103.1:1152977-1177327 GCA_014332785.1 Antheraea mylitta | reverse complement strand
GTGCTCAATTTTATGTAATCGTAATTCAAATTATCAATTAAAATAACAAAATATGTCTCTTTATTTTTGTTTGACAACATAAAATTACATAGAAATAGAAATAATTACAAAAAAGGAGAAAGAGAAAGATATTATACACTACTCGCTTATGTATACGACTGTCGCGCCTGCGCACGTCTCATTTAACTGTTTTATTCCATGCACTTTTCGTTACAGTTTTACTATCACATTTTTTTCAGTTCGGTCGCGCAGCAAAATCTCTATCTCCTCCAAGCCTGCCGTAAGGAACTTCGTTCCAATAATAAATTTCAAATCAATTATTTTTTTCATAGCAAAGAACCAATTTCATTTTATTAAACATTATTGACCACCATATACAACGATAAACGTAAACTTATGACTTGGGATTGACGCCATCTCAAATATATGCGTCGTCGACCATCAGGCTATACAAAGCCGAAATACCTTGGGCCGGCGAGGTGAAATATCTTGGTGTTACTTAAATTTCGATTCACACACAGAAAGAGTGCGAAACAAAGCCGTATGGTCTTAGGTCGTTTCTATCATTTGCTTTGTCATAAGAGTAAAATATCCCCCAGACAAACTCACTTTATACAAAACTTGCATCCGTCCGATTATGACGTACAGTTGTTCGGACTTTGCACATGCGCAAAATCGTATTCAAAAGTTGCAGGTTCTCCAGAACTGAGCCCTACGTAAAATCACCGGTGCCCCATGGTACGTCCGGAATAAGGATCTTATATAAAATCACTTACAGGTAGTTATTTCGAAAAAGCCGCGAATCATCCCAGCCCGTTAGTGGTATCCGCCGCGAACGATGAACCCGTACCCAACGCTGCGCAGTATAGAAGACGACCGCGACACATTTTCACCGACCCTCCTGATTCAATCACGTCAGCGAACGATCAGTACCAGCCTGTCTCTTCAAACAGAGCGTGTTCTCACCCACGTCCGCATAACCGCAGATCACGCCGCCGTGGTCTGGGACTAAATTTCGCTCCCGTACACCAAATTAGGCCCTTCTCGGCAACGACTCAAGCCCAGATCTGTTCCCTGGGCGTGGAGCCCTTGAGTACGCTGCTCACGCGATACAGTGACACAAGAGTTCTACCCTTATTTTTCGTTATCCTATCCTACATAGTTTAGACGATTTTTTCCTACACAAAATACATATAGAAGTTGTTGAGGCACGCATGCTTGGTACACATGCATGTTTCAATAACTTATATACGTATATAAGTTACCGGACTACTAAGACGAGCGCTTAAGGCACTCAGCCGATTTTATTTAGGCAACCAGTTCAAGGGTACACGGCACACCTCGGCTTGGCTGTTGCCTGTTGCATGCAAAATCGCGACCTATCTTAACTAATCTAGCTAACTATTCATATATGTATGAGTTGTTGAAACCTATATGTATACCAAGCATACACGCCTCAACAACTCCTGCATATATTTATTATCGGAAAATTGAGAGTTTTTTAGTTCGATAAGGAAAAAAGTAAACCCTTCCACTTTCATGTGTAACATGTTTCATTCATCATCATTCAGTGTTTCATGTGTTTCACGTGTGTGGGGGTGATCGTGTAGTGTTGTAGCAGTGATGTATATTTGTGTGTCACCGTATCGCGCAAGCAACGCACTCAAGGGATCCTTACCGAGGGATTGAACCTGATGTATAAAACTGGCTTGGTTTGAAGGTGATAGGTACTATGTTGTGAGTGGTACAGAGATTATTTATAAAAATATATTGGAAATATATTTGAAATACGTTTTTGAAACAGTTTATAACTCTTAGACAATAGTTTCAAGCAAGTGACATTTGACGTTTTCGGCGGGATGTTTGACGCTTCGATACGGTGTTCATATATTTTTCTTTAATACAATGGAGTATAAAAAGGTTTAAATACAAGTCGAAGATAGTTATGATAAAGTAAGTGGTAGAGATGTTTATTCAGTTTTATGTAGGTTAGTTTTTATTTTAATTGATCCTGGTAGATGACGCTACGAATGGGTACTAGGTTTATTTAAAAAATGAATACATGTAATCTGGGTATATGTTTAAGTGAATCCGTGGATAGTTTGGATTCACAATTGGAAACGGTAGTTGTGGCTGCAATCGGGTATCAGTTTTATTTGCGGGGTGGTAGGGCCTGACTGGGTCACAACCACCATGTACATGACAAAGAAATCCGTAATAGTAATTCGCTTCTGCGCGTCGCGTTTCGGGATCAGCCTGTGCATATCCAGCTTTTTGTAGGCCGGCATGATAGTGGCGACCAGCGATGGATAGTGTGTCACTCGGTGGTTGCTATTGTTTTTGGATTGTACTGTGCTTACCATCAGGCATAGTGCAGGCATTTTGCCGTGCTACGATAAAAAAAAGAAACAATTTTTTCGCGTGATAACCAATTTGGTGCAAACGAAGTTGCACGGGTCAGCTAGTCTATAATAATATTATAACTTTGTTTAATTAAGATACTACCTACGTAAATGAATAAATTACGTCATTAGATAAATGGAGCACCAAAATGCGTATTAAGTTGGGTAGTCTGTAACTATGGTTGCTTTCATTGTGATTAAGAGTTTGAGAGGTTAGGAGGAAACGCGATCAGAAAGGTATTTCAAGTATACGTGTGAAATGGAATCTGTTGCTTTCGCGCTCTACCTGTAAAAAGGTAAGGTAAGGTAACTGTAAAGGCTTCGTAAAAAGGTGCCAAAATTGGCCAATTTTGTGTAATTCCAGGTCTTAGTTTCTTCTTCTTCTTACCTTTATCCCACCTACGTAATCTCAGTACAATATGTTTTCCTTCTCCACTCTCGCCTATCATATGTCATCTCAGTATTCACACCATTTACACAAATATCATTCTTCACACAATCCATACATCTCGTTTTCGGTCTTCTACCCCTATATCCATCCACCTGCATACTCAAAACTTTCGAGTTATGTAACTTTTCATTTCATATCTCTTCATAACATGCTCATACTATGCTAACCCGTATTCACTCCTTTTACACACATCATTTTTCACACAATCCATCCATATCTTTTTGGGTTTCCTCTCTTTAGTGGTATCCGCCGCGAACTATGAACCCGTACCCAATGCTGCGCAGTATAGAAGACAACCGTGACACATTTTTACCGACCCTCCTGATTCAATCACTTCAGCGAACGATCAGTACCAGCCTGTCTCTCCAAACAGAGCGTGTTCACGCCCACGCCCGCGTAACCACAGATCACGCCGCCGTGGTCTGGTGGTAAATTTCTAACTTAGGCTACTCTAAATTAGGCTAACTGTTAACCGCGACTTCGCCTGTAGTACTGTCTCCAAAACGGTTAGCCCGATCTTCAAGAAACTTTCCCTGGCAGATAGCTGACGTTATACAAAGTAATTTAGGTAATTTTAGTTTACACTAGCTGTTAACCGTTAATTACTGTAACCTGTTAATTGTTTCATTAGTTCCTTATACAAGGTAAGTGAGCACTGAGGTAGTTATTTAATGGGTTAAGGTTCCAAATATATTGCTGATGACAAACCTAATTTGGCACGCTGTTAGTATTTATATGTCTAATGTACACGTTACATGTTACTGTAAATGGCGTGCGTGTGGTACTTGGTACAATTGGTTTTAAAAAGCATTTCTATAATTGAACATAGTTTCACAATTTTATTTTACTCCGATGAAGCTGTTAAGATCTTGCTAGGTCAATAGCGTAGTGACATCGAGAAAGAAGGACAATTTTATATTATTTTTTAACACAATATAAAAAATCGCGTGCGGAACTGCGGTTACAGCTAGTTGAACAATATAATCCAATTAATCACAATAGTTTGTTTACAATACAATAGAAGTCCATGTAGTTATAATACATAGAAAATGTAAAAGATTAATCCTTGACGTATGAAATGATTTCGTTATCATTATCGGAGTATATTATTCTAATACCAGGTGACTGTTTAGACAGTAGCAATATTTCTGGAGGACATACTACACTCGATTGTCGTTCTCAATAAAGAAAAATAGGTGCAAATAAATGCAAAAATTATACATCATCCTCTAAGCGTTTATGTTAAGGCACAGTGTTAATAATCATCGGGTGATTTCACTTTCATTTGAAGGTGATCGTGGGAGCGTCAGGAACAAAACAAAAGGGTTTATTGCCCGTTTTACTATCGAAAGTTATTAACTCCGGGTCGCCCATTGTAGCTTTTGGCACCGGTCAGTGCACTTAGGTTTATTATTTTATTTACACGTTTGTAGCTTTAAAAGTCTTAAAATAAACCTTTAACTCAGGTTTTCTTGGTTGTTTATTAGTATTTGTTTTACTATTATTATTTTATATATTAAATGTGATCATCAAGTGTCACATCCTAGAATACTGCGAATGTGTAACCTTTCACCTGGTATAGTATATAATTATTTACAAGTGATATAGGACTAGATATTTTATACAATGAGGCAATAAGTTTATAAGGTAGAACTTTTTCTAAGCCCGCATGGCTAGCTATCATATTCAAGTTAAAAATTTATCGTCAAATTCGTTTTGGTGTGTTCCGGCAACTGAATTTGTTTTTTAATATCATAGGGGCAAACGAATAGGTAGGTCACCTGATCTTAATTGATCAACACCGTCCGTAGACACTTACAATATCAGGGGAGTTGCAAGTTGCAAATGCGTTGCCAGCCTGTGTTAGGGTAGGGGGAGGAAAGGAAGAAGAAAGAGAGGTGAGGAGAGTTGGGCCTATGGCGCTCTCATTGACCGAACGAAATGCAACAATGCAAGCGCTGTTACTTTACGTCGGTTTTCTGTGTGTCGGGTGGTACTACCCCGGGCGAGCCGACCCATTCATGCTGAAACCAGGACCACAAAACACCTGCATTTCAGAGTCAGTCCTCTTTAGGTTTACTTTAGTTAAACCATCATAGACCACGTGACATGACATCAGATGAGAGTGATTAAATGGTAAAACCTAGAAATTATAAAAAAGTTTGTAAAGCGCCAAAACAAAGCCGTTGCAAAACACCCCATGTTGATAATCTTCCTAATTTCGACAAACATGTACGTGACTTCTCTCGTGACGTTTTCCTAATGGTACGACAGCCGCGGTTACGATTCTTGAATCATCATAAATATCATGTTCAATTAATTCATTTGTTTAACCACAATAATAGTGGGATGTTATCTAGTTTATTGTGTTCCTATGTACCTCGGGCGCTGACACAGTTGGCCTTGACCGTATACTGGTTCTTAAGCGTAGAGGATTATATTGAAGCATGCATTTAGATTAGGCAACCGGATTGCTTTAGTCTAGTATATCTATATATTATAATAAAACTATCAAATCAATTAAAATCACTTTATTCAATTTAGGCCTTAAAAAGGCTCTTATGAACGTCAACACTACCACTGGTTCGGAAAACGACCCAGTCATCGAGAAGAACCGGCAAGAAACTCGATCAGGTTTATCTTCTTGACAAATATGTGTAATATTTAGAATATATATAATAAATTGCCAGAAACGTTTTAATGGATGTACAGAGATGAGTCAATTTCAGACATCATTATCGTTCACATACTGATCCACTCTATAATAACCTTTCGAGACCAAACCCCCTTGATATGGCGCTTAAATTCACAATCCGGCAAATCGGTAACTTTGGAACTTTGTTATAGAACGGTACACTATTTCCCAAAAAACTATTACCCGTTCTACTAAGTCTAAAACATGGAACAACAATGTAACTGGGCCAAATCTGTACATTATTTTTTTTTTAATTGAAATTGGGGTAGACTTTGTTATCGATATAGAAGTCAAAAATAATCTTTTTACAATTTTATTTGTTTCTCTGTCTGAAGAACGCATTACATCCTAGACGAGACTTTCCATCATGTGTGACTGGGGTCATGCATCGCACAGTGTATTAAAAAAAAACTTTATAACAAAAAATTAAACCGACGAAAAAACTGAAAAGCAAAAAATAATAAACCTTTTACTTTATTCATCTTAATAACTAAGTTCTTAAACTAATGTAAGTATACCTAAGTAATTTTAAGTCGGCGCCAAACAAGCAAAGTAGTTAATTACGTAAAGCGTGATGCGCGGCGGCGGCGCAGCATGACACAGCCCTTGGTCGAACGGGCACACGTTACTGCTGGAGATTTCACATTACATTTTTAATTTGATTTGGTTATTTGTGTGAATTTAAATAATCTCATTAGATTAATTACGAGGCATCTGAAATAATTTGTAAATTTAAATATTTTTACACAATCAACCAGCAGTACTATGGGTAATTATGAGGGTAAGGGGTCATTGGGAACGTTTCAAATTACCCACCTAATGCCGTTACCAATTACCCGAATCAGTCTATATATATAAAAATTGCCGCCACTCTCAAAAGCATTTTTTATTAAATTCAATTTATGTTGCATTTTAAAACAGATACTGCGTGCATGATATGAGCAAAAACACAATACCTTTGAACTCAAAAATATGATCAAATATACAAAAAATAATTGTTCGATCTACCTTGACCACACTAGTGCGCCCTATCAATCCCACTTTTGCGTACGCAATGAATGACTCTGCATTCAGCCGTAGAATAGGTTCGCGACAGTGTAGTACGGGGAGATGTACTATTTATCGAACTGGTCCCAATTACCCGTTGTTCTCAATTAGCCCACTCTCCCCTACTTCTGTTATTCATAAGAATTGTTTCTAATTACATGAGGTATAGCTTTCCTCGATAAATGAGTTATCCAACACTGAAAGAATTTTTAAAATCGGATCAGTATTTCTTCGACTTTATAATACTAGTATTTACTTAACTATATACGAGTATAACCAATAATAAAAAAAACTTTACGTACTAAGTCGGTTAAGTAGTAGTATGTATTACGACCTTGACCTGCCTTAACATGATTTCCCTGCGTTTGTCATTACACATAGTAATACGTCATAAACGATAGTGAAAAAATAGTTGCATCTATATAATGTATGACTCGATCGATCAGTGAAATAAAACTCCAATTACGGATGCCGTTTCAAAAGCTATCATCTGGTGTGGCCTAATTGTACCGCGAAATATTCGGGCTATGAATTTCAATCTATCTAATTTTTCATATATACTCCATATTTTCAGAAACAAGATCTTAGAACGTAATATATTGGGCACATCTGAACATATGTATCTAGATATGATATAGCTACGATTGACTAATCATGAAAAATATCAAAGTTTAGCCGGTTTCAGTGTTTCTCTTCAGAATGAGATATTATAAGGTTGTTCTTTGTAATTTACCACTACAATTGTTTTTAAGTCATTATAAATCCTTTCCCCATCTAAATTTAAGTGTACCTTCAGATTCATGTTTATTAAGTATAACCCCAGGAATATTTTATTTAATAATGGCATTAATTTTGGTAACAGTTCATTGTCCCGCTGCAATTGTTGCAATTGTGCTCTTAGACTGATAATGTCGCCATAAATAGATTATTAGAAAGTGTGTTAGAAATTAATTAGTAACATTGTTTAGTATCGTACAACAGCTGTATTTTAATATACAATTAATTAAAATAGTAGTAAAAAAAACTTTCTTCATTAAAAATCGTATGGAACTGTTTACCTGTTCACAAATAAAAGTTGCTCGATATCTCGTGACAGAAAAGTTCACTAATTTTTGTATTTATGATTTGCTAGAGCAAATAAGTTACCTCTTAGAACGCTGAAACATTGAGACAACACTCCGATTATAAAATACGGGTTAATACTCTTTGGGCTACGTTGCTCATTGTAATTGCTCAACCCTAAAACTCAGCCAATGTTGGCGATAACTAACAAAAAGGAAGAAAGAAGGAAAGACAAAATTTTCACCCGGGTCGCATACGCTGGAATTGTAAAATGGGTTATTCAGATTCCCCTAGGTTTATAACATAGAGCTCTTTGATAGGAAATTGAAGTAAGCTCTTCACGGTCGGCTATTTAACACCAATAACGCTAACAGTGCAATTGTCAACAATGACGGTAAACTGTTTACTATCAGTTGGATTGTCTGCTTGTTTTTTATTATTATTTGATATACGAACTAACAATAAGCATTACAATTTTGTTCCAGAAAATAATGAATGTTAATTTATTTTATTACATAAATATTTATTTTTATTCAATACAAAATACAAATATTCGGCTAAGCGTAGGCGCGGAGTGTTTGGAGGCATTTAACAAAGGGCGCTAGGTTTTCGGCGCGTGCTACGTAACTAGTAGAACGAGTGGCCGACAAAACAATTTGAATCTGATGTTTATACAGATAGGGTTGCAAATGTTTCTGAGTGTTTCGTTAATAGTGTAAAGTTTGTGTTTTGCGTCGCCGTGTTTCGCTAAGCCAACAGTCACGTCTACCCGCGTCTATAGATGTTCACATCAAAATTCTAATTAGGTGTTATACAGGCACAATCAGTATATCGTGTACAAGTACATATCATGTAGCATATTTAAGCAAGGATTGCTTGTATGTTCTGAATTTGTGCATGTTATTTCAGCACACAACCAGCCTTGGGATATTACAGGGCTGTTATATACGGTGTTAAGCGTCGCAGTTGAGAGTGACTGTATGTGGATTCGCTTGGCAATTAGGTATCAAGTGGAAGTGGTTGATAAGAAAGGCGTCTACATACATACATTTTGTTTCATTTTTAGCCTAGTGATGTTAATATATTTTAGTCTACCATTTTAATCACGGATGGACTTACATACGTCATTTCTTATATGCAAATTTGGTTCTATAACCTTGATGAGAAACTGAAAAGGATCTTAATTAAAATTGAAGTAGTTTACAGAATAGGTATGTATTGGACGGCACTCGGTCAACATTTTATATATTGAGGGTTCAACATTTTTCCTCCTGAGTCAGTACTCTACGTATTGGCCGATTATAAATTTGTTCTCCCCTTTTGCACGTGTTGCGGTTGACAGCGCATTATGAATTACTAACAACACGCTTTACGGGACATCGAACGATACCAGTTTACTGTATTGAGTAATGTGTCTTTATTATGTGCATTTAGAATTTACCTATTCGTCGTAAAATGGTAAACAGGGAGTTATTTACACATTTATTTTTTATTAATAATTTCCTTGGTAGTTGA
The DNA here is from genome assembly GCA_014332785.1 of Antheraea mylitta. Classification (NCBI taxonomy): domain Eukaryota; kingdom Metazoa; phylum Arthropoda; class Insecta; order Lepidoptera; family Saturniidae; genus Antheraea; species Antheraea mylitta. The sequence continues at coordinate 1,168,155 of JACEII010000103.1, read as the reverse complement.
AATAGTTTGTTGGCCTAGCTCAATATTTAATAAAAAGTTTATATTTTTCTTTTACGATTTGTGTTTATTAATACAAGGTACAACGGTACTTTATCTTATGGGAAGTACAGTGCAATTAACATCAGCGACCACCAAGAGGGTTAAAGTCCTTCAGCAATAATGGCTGTTATGCCGGCCTGCAAGCAAGTAAGTAGCTGGATGCAGATACCGAACCGTGACAGAAAATAGGAGACTCCTTGTTACAGTTTAAGGCAGTTTATCATTACGTTTGATTATCGGATATATCTATCTATCTATCTGATACCTTTGAACGAGCAATTCTAGTTTATTTGTATATTATTACATATATTCAGAATCTCAGTAACGGCGACAGCGACTTCCGTGAAATTTAGTATGTATGTGGTTTCGGGGACGATAAATCGGTCTAACTAGTTTTAATTAATAGAAAACTTTTTTATCTGAGTTGATGAAAAAATATAGTTAGAATATAAAGATAAATTTCGCCACAGCCGTCAAAACAAAAGTAGCTCAGATGGAAATTAAGCGCTTTGAGAATCCGTTTAATCCTAGTTTGAAACCGAGGCGTCCCTTTTTTAAATTTCTTTTTCTTTTCAGAAACATGCTTATTTTGTGAAGTAAACCAAATAGTTTATATAATGTAAAAACTCATTTTATTAGTATAATTGTAAGCCCTTTTTAACTCATTGGTACCCAAAACAACGATGATTATTAGAATTTTTGTAACGACTCCAACATGCTTGAAAATACCTGAAAAAAAATTGTCTTTTTACAGAACTGAGCTAGGCTCGCTCGTCTAGGTACTATCTATTGATACAGGAATGCGAGACTCTTAGCGTACCACTTTGTGTGTGCGTACATAATTTTACACCTGCTGTATTGTATTCGCAATTCAGTTCGGATTACGCTATTCTGTATGCCATGATACTGTGTTAGGACTTCGTAGTTTGTTTCACATGTTAGAACTATAACCTTCTAAATTAAATTAAATATTCCCATATTACTATGATCCATTACGTGGGTCCCATTGTTCACAATTGTGTATATTTAGCGTGCTTGCACTTGCGTTGATTGAACAACAATTTATGACGCTTTATTGATTTACCTTAAAATGTGTTGAAGTTGTTTCCCCGAAAGAGGAAAAGAATATTAATTAGCCTTTTATTTTAACTATTGTAAATATTATTGTACTGAGTTTTCTTTTGTTCGTTCCCAAGTATGAGCACCTTTTGTTTTTATATCATTACGAAAGCATATCAAGAAAGCGATATAATAATGCTCCTAGGAAATTTTGAGATTTGGGTAATGTAGATCTTCGCTTTAATAGTTTAAATTAAGGCTCTTTTAGCGACGTTACTACATCTTTTACGTCTTCGCCATGAGGTTCAAATAGCGTTTAATGGTAGCTACCTGAGACACTGCGTTAGTCCAGTAGCTAAGAGTTCTCTAGAAATTTTCAGTGAAATAGAAAATGGTGATAAAATCATAGCATATTTGTAGGGTCTTTTCTAATGCTCTAAGGGCGCTTTCGATTTAAGCGATTGGTATTGAACTGCTGCCGCATGACAGCAGGGTGGTTAGCGCACTGCAAATGGCTGGTTATATTTTTCATGTCAACTGTGTCGAACCGAAAACAGGCAAGAGTATTCCGGCACACGTCCGTTAGCAGGACGGTAACACCCCGATCGCGATCTGCCTCTTTTTTGATTTGGTACTGAGGAGAGCGTGTTGTAAAATAAATAACTTTGCCTATTTTCTGACTATGGATGACACAAAAATAGAAAAAAAATATAGACGAAATGTAGGTCCGGCCCGCTGTATGAAACTCAAAATATGATGATTATTTTAATCTTATATAATAAAAGACAGGATATATTTAAAAAAATATTACGAATTTTAAACATAAAATACGAGTGAATAGAATTATTCAGGTAATCATTTATTTCGGTAATCAATTCTTTTTTTAATTAGAGCAGAACCAACAATAACCCTTCCTCGTCCGAATGTAAGTATTGGTGGACATCACTGAAATACAGTAGGACTGCAAGTGCATCTCACTCCGAATAAGACGTTTTAGGTCGCACTGTTGTCGTCTGGCTATGGTGCGACACCCGCTCATACATCGGTATATCGACTGTACGGCAGCAGTCTGACACAAACCGTCTAAAATGAAAGGGCCCTCATACCAGCCTCGGCTCGAAAATGCTTATACGTGTGTTATGGTAATTGTACTTAAGAGCCCAGTTGTTTCTGGGTCTAATGAATTACCATCTTGGAAGACGTAGTTATTAGTATTAGATGAAATTGTGATGAAATTTAAAAAAAAAACCCTTTATGATACATTCAAATTGGTAACTTATTTTGACAGACTCGTGCGTTTGAAATCGAAGGGAAAGCACTCCGATTAGCATTCGATGAGACGTTTCAAGTTATTCCCCTATTGTAAATATGACAATCGATCAGTTTTAATACATTTGACACGTACTGGTGTTGTTCAGTTCTTCAGTAAAATTTGCGCAATCGATTCATGCAACAGGGGAATAACTTGGTATGCATCATCAGGCCTAATTGAAGCGCTGTCGTTTCGGTTTGCAACGCATGAAACGCCTGCATCTTAGTGAAGTATCGCTCTTGGAGGGAAATACAAGCTAAGGGTTAGGTAATCGACTTTCTCCGCGACTGACATATCGAGTTCTGTTATCCTATGCGAGATGAATAGAATGAATAAGAAAGATGCATCTACGGTTTTTTGTGACGTTCATTGTTATTTATTTTGTAGGTGGTAGAGCCACGCTGAAGCTATTGTTGGTTTCAGCATGAATGGGTCGGGTCACCCGGGGTAGCACCACCCACTCACAGAAAACCGACGTGAAGTAACAGTGCTTGCATTGTTGCATTTCGTTCGGTCAGTGAGAACGCTGGAGATCCATCTCAATTCTCCCTTTCCCCCTCCTCTAATCCCTCTCCCTTTCTCTCCACTCCCCCAAACACAGGCTGGCAACCCACGTGCGACTCCTCTGAAGTTGCTAGTATCTATGGACGGCGGTGATCGCTTAACAACAGGTGACCCGCCTGTTCCTTTACCTCCTATATGATATAAAAAAAAATATCTTTGGAGTCGAAACGAGCATCTTATAATATATTATGATCTTTTATGAGCTTCCATTCTCAAGTTACATTTAATCCAAGTTAAACGTACTGCGATAATGGCGGAGGCTATTATACATTTTTCAGTTTTCCCTCCAAATTTGTATTTTAGTTGGACACGACCCTTTTTCCTACGAGATATTTATATCTAAGCAACATCAGTGAGTTAGTATTTTTGAAGTATTGTCCAGCTTCTGTTTCATTTAGAAACTTTTGGAAATGCAGTTTTTTTTTACCTACATTTTTCCCCTTTTAATTCTCTTTCACTGGAGCTTGAACATACAGCCGTTCTGATGTGATTACGCTTGCAAATTGAATTTTATGTTTATATTCGTAGGTAATAATTCTATTTTTGTATTTTTCAGGTACTCGTGACAAATCCGTTCCACCGACGTCACGCGGCCGTTCTTATAATGTATTGTATGTTTTCCTTGCAATTTTTTCAGAGTCATAAAAATTTTGCAACACAAAACTAACGTACGTAATGTCAAATTTTCTTTAGTCAGTCCGATTAATGCCCTTCAAAGTATATTTCAGATTTAGTCGTATTTATTTAAAATGATTTTTTGCGTTCTGTTCGAACGGGATTCTATATAGTATTAAAGATATAATAGATATCAATTAATAAATATATTAGGAATATGGTAAAAATATTGTATGTTATTTTACTCTTCAAATTCAACAATGTAGATACGAATTCTGCCAGTATGAACGTAGTTATTTTACACGTGTTCTAATCACAAAAATATGGAACTGACAAGTCTCGATATTACGAGAAGTAAGAACTATTCTATTATTGCATCAATCACACTAAGTGGCTAAATCTAACGATGTTATATGAACGGCTCTTTTGACAACTGTCTTTCTTAAAATGTTCATTATTAAACCAAAACACGTTATACGCTATAACTTGTATAATGGTCTAGAAAGTGACTATCGGGTTACACGAATATGTCCCGAAAGCAATGACTATGTCTATCCTTCCAATAGTGTCACCATTTAAAACTTTTTCACGGTGATTCACGCATCAAATTTTAAATCCAAGGCCAAAATGCGAATTTCTCATTTCAATTAAATTTGCTGTTACTATGTCACTCGTTAGAATAAACATATGTAATTAGATGAATCATTTCAGTGTTTACATATGTTTGTTAATGTTATATGTGGGCAATGTATGGGAGCTTCAGAATGAGTTATATCACGGTAATGGGTCATTTTATTATATTTTTGTAGGTGGTAGAGCCCCGCTGAAGCTATTTTTGGTTTCAGCATGAATGGGTCGGCTCCTCCGGGGTAGTACCACCCCTCTCACAGAAAACCGATGTGAAATAACAGTGCTTGTATTTTTGTGTTTCGTTCGGTCAGTGAGAGAGTCGGAGGCCCACCTCCCTTCCTCTTTCCTTCTTTCCCTTTCCTTCCCCTCCCCCTTCTCCCATATACGGGCTGGCAACGCACTTGCGAAGTCCCTGATGTCGCTAGTGTCTATAGACGGTGGTGATCACTAAACATCACGTGACCCACCAGTTCGTTTGCTTCCTTTGATATAAAAAAAAAAAACTCACTTGGTTAATTAACACACAAAAATCTAAAAACTATCGCCAGACATATTTTCAGTGTGTTCCTGTGCTTTACTTGAGATCCAGTTCGATCTACACATAGCGTTTTATCGCCTGAAGCCACATTGTCACTTAAAATCAAGTGAGATTGTAACCTAACTTAGTTTAAAAGGCGTAATTGCGTTGGAACTAGTTCAACTAAATAACTACGACGAAATCTGAAATATACTATCAATATTACAGTAGCGACAATTTTTTGTATCAAAGTATCGAAAAGTAACTATTATTCAAGGAATTTTAGACCTCATTTGGACAATTATAATACTGTTACAGATATGAAAAACTCGAGTTAAAAATTAGGGTTAGAAAAGTTAGAAGATAAACGTTTTCTAAATAAAGTACTTGATAATAATGTATCAGATCAAACGACATCTTTACTAACTTCTAACACTGAAGTCAATTTATTCGACTAGACTTGAATGATATTTATCTTCAGGTCACAAACTGACATTTCAACTAATGAATTAGTTAATAAGGCAAATTATGTCCCATTGTTGAATAAATATCATTCTATTTGTAACAATTTCATTTAAAGTTAGTGTTCTGTTTGTAACATTAGGATTTTGAGCGACGAGAATATATTGAGTGATAATTTAATTTTTAATTTACCATTCTAATTCGTATTTGTTGAGTACGTTCTCTTTATCCTTACGAGGTCTTTTAAGTCTCTTAGTTTTTAATATTTTAAAGGCTTTCTGATATCGATTTTGAAGATTTAATAAAATAAAAACTACTGACGTTCTTATAAAGGCATCTGTAAAATTATCTTTCTCTGTGTATGACTTTTTCCATCTACTAAATTCATTGTTTCATTAACTGTGCCCATTAGTTTATTTAACGTTTAGTAGTAATCCAAAGGTATGTTTTCAGTAAACAGTTTGGCTTTTATAAGAACTTTCAAGTTATAGTTATCTCCGACTGTGTCATTGAATTTAAAAAAAATATTTGCCTGTTATTCACTTCTTTTTAATTGTTCATTGTAACGTATTATAAATGTAAATTGGACGTTTGTTGCGATTATTTAAGAGTAATTTACTATTGTGTCAATGTTGTGTTGTAGTATTACATATCTATATGTCAAAATAATTGTATGTTGTTGTATGTAAGTTGTATTAAGTGGAAAAAGAATAACTAATTTTAATTCTCTGCGTTCTCGTCTCGCTATTAAATAAAATACTTTCAGATTTACATGTAAAAACGTTGCGATTTAGGTATGCTGTGTGTAATGCTACTATTGTTGCTTTGATCGCGCTGTTTTTTTCTGTAAGTCTGAACTCGATTTTATAACTTAGTAATATTGTATGATTCTGTAAGCGTGTTTGTAGATTATGTGCTGCTGTAAGAGATAGATGTTTGATCGTTTTCACATTAGCGTTTAGACAAGCGGCTATCGGCTTTAATGTGAAAACGTTCTATAGTTTTATAAGCTCGTTTTTTTCTTTCTCCTGTCTGGACATTTTTTTATATGACTACATTTCTAACGAGCTGTACTGATATATCTATATAGGTAAATGTTTGTAAAATCATAGATGTGTAGAATAGGAACTTTAACATATCTAATAAAAAAAATATATACAGGTTGCTCTAAACTCATTATAATGCGTGATAGTTTTATTATTAACAGTGATTATGTGTAACTGATGATGATCTGCTCTTAGAATTGATGACTCTATAAGAATGGGATGATTAAACCCTGTAATAACATTTGGATAATATTTCACATTTAATCTCGCAGGACGTTAATATCGTGGTTCAAATTGGAGGTAAAATTATTTATGTTATTGTAACCGACTGGTTTATTTTAACGCCATCTATTGTTATTCTCTCGTACTATATACTAGTTGCACGTGTTAAATACTGGATTTTTTTTGTTATCAGCTAATTTAAAAAAAAATTTTTCGTTTACTCTGTGTAATGGATTGGATTCTGTATCCTTCGAGTCTCGAGTCATATTCTAACGCCAGGTGACTAACGGAAATTGATTTTTGTTCTTGTACATTGTTTTGATAATAATTTTAATGTCTTATATTTGCTGGACATCCTAATTATGGCACAAGCGTTTGCTTAAGAGAAATACAACCAAGGAGTAACAGTACTTGATATAAAATAACAGCCATTAAAAAAAATTGACTTCTCTCCCCGTGGTGAGATGTCATGAGATTTGTCTCGATACCCTCACCTCTCCCATAATATGACGCGAGTTGAAAAATTGTTTTTTAAGTATAAATATATTAGATTTATTCAGAAATACTTATTTTGCTTTATTATTTAAGCAGCGTCACCTACCGGGTCCAATTTTTTTTTTTCGAAATGAAAACGCTATTGACCTGGAAAGGTCTTCACAGCTTCACCGAACTGTTGAGGTGAGCGCTGAAGGCACTCAGCCCTTTTTGGGATGTCTGGGCGACTAACTCAAGGATGCACGGCACACCTCGGCTTGGGCTGCCCCCTGTTTTATGCAAAAATCGCAACCTATCTTTTTTTTTTACGTGGGGAAATCCTTTATGTATACCCACCATCCCGGGGGATAAGGTGGATTATGTCCGACTCGCACGGACTAAAACCCCACGGTGTACGTTTTCCGCTATGGTTGGGGCGGTACGAGATCTCTATAGACTTCATGCCGCCCCAGCGGTTGGCCCAGCAGCAGAAGTGCCGCCGCCGGGCCTCGTCTTGTAAAGAGACAGCCGGGTACACACCGGCCGCCTCCTCCGTCCGTCGGACCCGTGCAATGGGAAGATGGGGCCCCCGGACCCATCGTCCCTGGTCCGTAGTTAACCTAAGCTAAGCTACATAGATATACGTATAAGAGTTATTGAAACATGCATGTGTACCAAGCATGGGTGCATCGACAACTCATATATGTTTTTTGTGTCGGAAAAATTCTTCTAAACTATATATGATAGGATAGGATAGGGAAAAATAAGGGTAGAAGTCATTGTCGTTTATTTCTCTGAAAAAGAAAAACAGCGTGTAAGTGTGTAGGCGTGCACGTGTGTATAGGTGATGTTGTAGCAGTGATGTAAGGTTTTGTGTCACTGTATCGCGTGAGTTCCAATTGTGAATCTAAACCTTACTTGAATAACAATACAGACATAAAAAATTTCATCAAAATCTTTCCCGTCGTTTAAGGGGAGTTGAGTCACATACGCACAAACGGAATAATTGTTTATATAAGGACAATATTATATATTCGTAATTTGTTCTAAAATATCTAATAAATTCTCTATGTTAATAATGTTTATTGAATTTACCTAAACAACTCTCGAATACTATGTCACGTGGAGAGTTGTTTGAATAATATTTGTATCTCTTTTGATGACGTTGTCTGACGCTAAGTACCTAACATCGGTTCCAATGAACAAGGAAATAATAACTGTATTTAATACAGAGCTATCAAATTTCTTCTAATTTAAAAATTAATTTAAATTATAGTTAAAAAGTATTTATATACGAATAAGCAGATATAGAATAGTTTAGTACATTTTATTTTTTGTTGGAGTATCGATTTCTTTTCTTGAGTAGCTACTGACGACTTAAAGCTTATAATATAGTGCTATAAATAAAATAAAAAAGTTTACTTTTTCAACTCTACTGACTTATCTCCATTACTTATACACTCTTCGAGGAAAAAAAGTAGAGGCAGTAAAAAGGACTGCCGAGACAGGTGTGAAAATTGATAACAATAGAATTTAAACTGTGTTCTGGATTGATTTTTTAAATTAATTAACGTGTGAATTATTTAAATTTTATCATTTGTAAATTAAAATTATTATAATTAGTATCTCTTTCACATATATTGGTACTCTTAATAATACTTTTTTATACATATTATCTAATTCAACTATATTAATATTAAAAACTCAAACTCAGGAACTACTGGTCCGATTTGAAAAATTGTTTAGGTGTTTATAGCTCATTTATCGAAGAAGGTTGTAGGCGATATATAATCACGTTAAGACCAATAGAAGCGGAACACCGATACAAAATGTTTCAAAATCGTTTTTTTTTCTTTGAGAGCTTCCGCTGCGTGTTAGCATTAGTCCAAAGTAACTACGGACGAAGTCGAGGGCAGAAGCTAGTCAAATATATGACGCCTTGCGCAATCTCAATATAGAATATCAATATTAGATGTACACAGGCTCTTAGACTACGCGTCTCTAGTCTGACGCAAACCACGCAAACGCAATACGATCGGTCACGCATGTCATGACGCGAAATTATAAATTTATCGCCTGCCAAAAAAATACCGCCTAAAGAAGTTCCACTTCAAAAAAATTAAATCATATTGGGTATTAATAAATATGTTCTGGATACGTTTATATTCGCTAACTAAATGCTGTATTGCATTCCCTCGTTACGTGAGTCACCGGTAAGTCTTCTATGATTCCTATTATTTAAATTTAGTTCGTCAGTTCATCATCGCTTGCACAATATAACTTTATATTAATCACAACCTGTTTAGTAATTTAATCGTTATTTCGCATAACGTCCAAATAAATACACTGTCACCGAATTATGCCAATAAGTCGGTTTGGTTTAGTGGATATCCTGTAAAATGGCTTAAGAATGATATCATTATATATTACATCGTATATCGAAGCTATTACTGTAATTAGCATAAATTGGGTGGATCGTCCGGGGTAGTCCTATTCCTCTCACAAAAATGTTGTGTAGTCCAGTGAAGATGTGAAGGCCTTGGAAGGCCAATAGCATAGTCAGTTCGAAAAAAAAAAAATGTTGCGTTTCGTTCGGTCAGACAGATCGCCGGAGGCCCCTTTCCCAGTTGGTGAGTTTCTGATGTTGTAGGGGGTAATCTCAGGAACTAGGTACTTGTCCGATTTGAAAAATTCTTTCAGTGTTATATAGCTCATTTATCGAGGTAAATTATATTTATCATCACTCTAAGACCAATAGGAGCGGATCACTAATACAGAATGTTTCAAAACCGGTTTTTTTTCTCTCTTGAGAGCTTCCGCTGCGTGTAAGCGTTAGTCCAAAGTGACTATTCCAAGCGGAAGAAGTCGCGGGCAGATACTAGTTTTTCTATATAGACATGTTAGGACACAGATATATAGACTGACGTATACTGAGACAATATTATCATTGGATTTGCTAATAAAGGATTTTCTCTTTGCTTTTTGGTACATTTTTTTTTAACTGACTACGCTATTTTGACCTAGCAAGGTCTTAACAGCTTCACCGGACAACTAAGGCGAGCGCTTGCGGTACTCAGCCGATTTTCTTTTTAATACATCATTAGTAAATAGGTTACTAAAGTGTTTCGAGAAAATGTATCTGTGGCAGGGCTATTACGCGAAAATGATAAGCATATGGTTTTATATTAAAATAAAACTTGTTTAAAAGTCACGTCACTGGGAAACTCATAACCTAAATATGTGAGTATAACCGCTACATTTGATTAGCCTATTGTATTTTGAACTATTCCAGGTAATACAACATAACAGGATAAAATAGTGAGATAGCTCCAAAACAATTAGAATTCTCGGGTTGTGACGTGAATTATTGACATAACAAATATTATATATATTTGTTTTATAACTACTTTTGGCTCTATTACATTGCTAATTCTACATTTTTTAACGCAATGTTACATGAAGTATGTAGTAGGCAAGACTACTTTAATGTCATATCATTGTTGTACTGAATACTATTTTTTTCCTCGAAATGACTACGCTATTGACCCAGCAAGGTTTACTAAGGCGAGCGCTTAGGGCACTCAGCCGATTTTATTTGACAACTAGCTCAAGGGTGCGCGGCACACCTCTGCTTGAACTGTTGCCTGATATATGCAATTCGCGAATTATCTGAGTTGACCTAAGCTAACTATTCATACATATATGAGTTGTTGGAACATATATGTGTACCAAGCATACATACCTCAACAACTCCTATATATATTTCATACCAGATAATTTTCTAAACTATTTCAGTTCGATAAGGGAAAGAAACAAAACCCTTCCACTTTCATGTGTAAGCATGTATGCGTGCACGTGTGGGGGTGATATGTGTAATGTTGTTGCAGTGATGTAATATGTTGTGTCACTGTATCGCGCGAGCAGCGCACTCAAGGGCTCCACGCCAGACCTATGCTTGAACCGCTGCCGAGGGGGGTGAATACTAATAAAAGTAGATAAATATGCTGTTTATAATGTTTTTTTTTTAAGTAAATATGTTCAAACATTACCCAAACAAGCCAACATTAAAACCTAAGGCAAATATTAGGACAACAATTTTGGGACAGTGAAGTTTACGTTTTCTACTTTCAAGTAAGTTATAAAAATGAAAATGCTGTATAATTAATGAAACGTTTTGGTTTGGTCTTTTATATTTAACCTTTTTAGGTCTTATTTTGTGATGTGTCTTGTAGCTATCTTCACATCTGTAAATTGAAGTGCGTGTACTTACTGCGTTGTGAACCCCATCTCTTACTGAATCTCTCATGAAGGGCTGCCATTTTTATTATTGTAACCCTGTCAATAATCCATTAGCGATACCCACTAAACCATCGGCTAGTGTTATAACTTCAGATAACTATAGCTTAAGAATAAATTGTGTATGTAACTGATAAATAAATGGTGAAAATATATAATAACTATCTCGGTATATTGTTTTATTCATTCCCATTCCTTATGTAATATTATGTTATATACATTCTTTAACACGTTCACGTCGGCGCGTACCCCCGGTGGCCTACACTAGACCGCTTTTCTGGAGGCGCGTACCACCGGTGGTATGTATTCGATAGTGCTATTAGAAATAATGAGAATTTAACGTTTATTTATTAAAAATAGCACAATCGAATACGTACCACCGGTGGTACGCGCCGCCAGATAAGATAGTCTAGTGCGGGTCACCGGTGGTACGCGCCGGCGTGAACGTGTTAAAGTCATTTCGAGTAATATCAGTGCGATGTTTGCAGCTTCTTAGATTTAAGTAAAGTACCTAGGCAACCGAGCCTAGCTCATTTCTTTAAAAAACATTTTTAAATTAAAATAAACTGTTAGGTGGCCTCACAAAATTAGCATTTTTCACAAAAAAAAAGAATATATACACTCGGATTCAAACTGGCGAAATTTACCTTCATATTCTAGCTATATTTTTTCATTGCCTGAAGTCTCAGTAAAAAAAAGTTTTATACAAATAAAATCTAGCTAGATCGATTTATCGTCCCCAAAACTACCTACATACTAAGTTTCACGGAAATAGATGAGGCCGTTTCCGAGATCCTGAATATATAAAAATATACAAGAATTGCTCGATTAAAGGTATTAGATAGATTAAATTGGTAACGGGAGTTTCAATCGCGCGGCTGTGGGAATCGGACGCGTGCACTAGTGTCACTCTCAATATATGTTCAATCTGATAAGTGATTTCATGCATTTTTATTGGAGGAATCATATAGTGTTTAAAGCCTATAAAAATTGCAACTTTAATATTCGAAAAAGCCCGTAATAGTGATTCGCTTCTACGGGTCGCGTTTCGGGATCAACCTGTGCATATCCAGCTTATTACAGGCCGGCATGATAGTGGCGACCGGCGATGGACAGTGTGTCAATCGGTGGTCGCTATTATTTTTGGATTGTACTGTGCTTACCTTCAGGCATAGTGCAGTCACTTTACAGTGCTACAATAAAAAAAAAAAAAATTTTAGTGTCCTACGTCTGATCTCCAATACGGGGACAATCCACCGTGTGACGGGTCTTCACAGCTTTACCGGACTACCTTTGTACTGCTAACTTGGTAGGTAGATTTGAAAAGTAAAAGGGTTTCAGCGGAAGAATTTGTCAATAAAAACAAAGTAACCTCTACGATCTTATTTATTTTCAAAATTAAAATCAAACAAGGTGAATAATATATATAGTTTACGTTTTCCTTAGGTACATTCGACATTCCTTCTGCGAGGAAGTCATCTCGCAGAAGGAGGCGGCGGAAAGGGCCCGAGAGATGGACCCTCACAGCGGCCATAGCCAGAGATGGGCCGGAAGAAGGGGGAGGCAGAACACTCGCCTACTCCCGCTACCGTAGCCGGACCTGAGGGGATGTAGCCGGGCGGCTCATCCCCTCACTGCACAGGTTCGGCTGACGAGGGGAGGTGACTGGTTGTGTACCCAGTTGCCTCTCTATAGTAGGACGTAGCCTGGCGACGAACTTGCCAGGCTGCCGCAGGGGCGGTTTCTCAGGAAGAGAGCCAGAACGGTCCCTGGCCGCCCCTAACATGCGGCCGACGGTACACCGTGGGGTTTTAGTCCGTGCGAGTCGGACATAACCCACCCTCTCCCCCGGGAGGGTGGGTATCCGTTAGGGATTTCCCCACGTTAATAAAAAAAAAAAGTACATTCGACATTGGAATTCTATGTATATACTTAGATATATTGAGTAAGTCGAATTAAGATCCATAATAAATCACAAACTTGGAGTTTGATGATTAACGAGGTCTCCTATAGTAAAACTAACTTGTTAAGTCTTCATCAGTTTATACTGCGTTTCTAAGTTTAGCGCATCGCATCTTGATTATTTCAAACCAAATCAATTAAATAAGACTAGCGTAATTTTATCTGCTAATTACGCGTCCCTAGTCTGAAGGTGTTAGTGGAAGATCATAATTACTTCGGAATATTTTCAGGGATGCACCCGGGTCTTTAGCACATGTAAGAAAAAATATTATGAAGGAGGACTAAGATACGTATCTTTATTACTAATTTATCATAATATTTTGGAACATATAAGGATCTGTACAGGGCTAGATGCAAGTGGCTACTTTAATTTCATCAATAATCCAGATTGAATCTGATCGGATTGGTTTTCTTTGATTGGATGAATCTATATATTAATACGTGAAGCAAAATCTTTGTACCCCTCTTTAACCGATATCCCGTGAACGTGTGAACTTGAAATTTGGCATAGTTAAAGTTTATATGGCAGAGAAGTACAGAAAGCTGTTTGTCTATACTAATATATAAAGCTGAAGAGTTTGTTTGTTTGGTTGAACGCGCTAATCGCAATAACTACCGATCCGTTTTGAAGGTTTCTCTTAGTGTTAGATAGCTTATTTATCAAGGATGGCTATAGTCTACATATCATCACGTTAAAACCAATAGGAGCTGAGCACTAATGAAGAATGTCTCAAAATCGGGCTATTTTGGAAGCTTCCGCTGCGTGTTAATGAGCTATGTGAACTTGGCACCCCACTTCAAAAAAAATAAATTATGATGATACCATTCGATAGTGTTTCGTTTGTACCCATTTGTACCGCTTTTATTTTCGTTTGTACCTCAAAGTAAAAAAAGTTATAGCGTTTTCAAAATTGGGTCCGCACCCCACTTTGAGATATCAAAATTGTGTTAAAAGGGTTCGATTCTAAATTATCTCTAGACGTTTGTACCACTATTTTATAATTTTCTTTTACTTCAAAGACAAAAAAGTTACAGGAATTTCAAAATTTAAAAAATACAGCTGTCTTATTTCCAGTTACCAGTTGGAAACATTTTGAACCCTAGGAATATTCCAATAGGACAATAACAAAACTTAAAAGATATCTGTTGATAAAATAGTTGTAGCATTAAAAGGTATGAATTTCTTTGATAGTTCAGGTAAATTTTGCCCATTAATTGACGAGGTTTGGCAAGCAGCGTCCGATCGATTAGATGGACAGATGAACAAGAAATATATTTATCTGTATATTGTCCAAAATCGTAACTCGATTCTTAATGATTTATTAACAAGAGAGCAGTATGAAAAGTTTATAGCCTCCTCAGAAGCTGTAAGTGTGGAAGAATGTAATCAATCAAATTGGTCTTTGGAATCTCTTACTACTGTACCTCCATTACGCACACAATTTGTCATTCCTAAAGACATCTGGAAGCAAATCGAACCAGAAACACGACCGTATAGTAATCGTGAATACAATGTTTTAAAACCGGGATGGACTGACGTCCTCTATGCACAGTTATGGAATAACTTTAAACTACTATGTTCCTTTAGCTTTAAAAATGGTAAAGTTTCTACTTCTCCGGGTGATTACTTTTTCAAAATACATGCGAATTGTACAGAATGCGGTAACACAATTAATTTGTATAGCTTATATGGCCCTGATATAAATGGTCTACAAGTATACATATCATCACACGATACTCGTAATATCATAAAAAGAAACGACACTTGAAAAGCGTTGAAAGAAAAAGCGTTGTTAGAGAGTTAAAGTTAACGTCTACATACAATTGGCGACATGATAAGGCTAATAATTTAATGAAATTTGGTGATGTCGAGCCAGCACATATATACAAAGAAAGTGTACTGCGCAAAGCCAAACAATTGGATAATGACAAGGAATTAGGTATAAAAGGTATAACGGATCCGATATACTCCATAATAAA
>JACEII010000103.1:1107990-1127977 GCA_014332785.1 Antheraea mylitta | reverse complement strand
CCAAATTGTTTATTGTTTATTAAATTATGAAGTGATTTTTTGTATAACGACAACAGGGTGTCAGCGGTAACACAAATGAGGTTGTATATCTAATATATTTTTAATCGTATACCTTTAAACGAGCAATCCTTGTGTATTTTTATATTTGTATATATTCAGGATCTCGGAAACGGTGTCATCTATTTCCGTGAAACTCAGTATGTAGGTAGTTTCGGGGAGGATAAATCGATCCAGCTAGATTTTATTCATAGAAAACTTTTTAACTGAGTTTTCAGGCAATGAAAAAATATAAACGTAAATTTCGCCGCCGCTGTCAAAACAAAGATAGCTCAGATGGAAATCAGTTGCTTCGAAAATCCTTGTCACCCCAGTTCGAATCCGAGTGACAACAGAAGAGATTTATTTTTTAATTTTTTTTTTTTTTTTGTAAAGAAATGTTAATATTATAAGGCAAATCTAACAGTTTATTTTAATTTTACAATGTTTTTTAAAGAACTGAGCTAGGCTCGGTCGCCCAGCTACTTATTATTTATGAACAGAAGTACCTTTCGTTATTTTATTGATTAATTCAAAAATATTTACATGTATAAATGGTTGCTAAGACTACAACTGTATTTATGTAGTTATTATTTCAAAA
Organism: Antheraea mylitta; assembly: GCA_014332785.1. Lineage (NCBI taxonomy): Eukaryota > Metazoa > Arthropoda > Insecta > Lepidoptera > Saturniidae > Antheraea > Antheraea mylitta. The sequence continues at coordinate 1,127,340 of JACEII010000103.1, read as the reverse complement.
ACCCTGCATTTTTCTGAATTGAATACCTGTATCCTTGTTCACAACTTTATTAACGATCTTCAAAAATAAAAAGAGGACTTGATATATGAATATTCGTAACGGTTATGTGTCATCTATAAACAAAGCATAAATCCCTCAGATTGACCGCAAAATTGAAACGTTTGTAAAGTGAAAAATATGTTTTCTTTATTGTTTACATTCTCTTGCGTAGTTTTCTTGCAATAAATCGACGTGGAAGGTAAAGTCGCTACAAAGTTCAATAAGTGGCATGTTATTGTTTTTATTTCTTATTGTTTACAAACATTGTCATTTTTAATAATAACAACATGATTAGTAGGTGGTAGAGCCTCGCTGAAGCTATTATTGGTTACAGCATGAATGGGTCGGCTCCTCCGGGGTCGTACCACCCCTCTCACAGATAACCGACGTGAAATAATAGTGCTTGCATTGTTGTGTTTCGTTCGGTCAGTGAGAGAGCCGGAGGCTCACGTCCCTTCCTCTGTCCTGCTTTCCCTTTCCTTCCCCTTCCCTTTCTCCCATATACAGGCTGGCAACGAAATTGCGACGTTTCTGATGTCGCTAGTGTCTATGACGGTGGTGATCACTTAACATCACGTGACCCACCAGTTCGTTTGCCTCCTTTGATATAATAAAAAAAAAAAACATGACAATAACAATATTTATGTTTGTTCGATGGCAAAACAGAGTTAAATGTGCTTCCTTTTTGGTGAATGACTCAACATATTGAAATAATAGTTACTGAGCGCTCATTATGTTGATAACTTTCTGAAAACAGCATGATGGAGCTAGCCGGTGATTAGTTCTTCTAAAAGAAGCAAAGTAAAAAGTGAAGAAAACCTCATGTTAAATGAATCGAAAAGGTATCGTCATCTAAGCACGGTTAAAGGACCAATCAAAGTGTTGCAGCAGTCCAAGGTACGTGGTGCATTGTATTTGCTGCAGCCCAAATTGTGTGTTGAATATCGTGATCGTAACGTTTCTTTTAACCAGAGTAGCTAGGCCTCCTAAGTAAGGTGCGAAGGCTACACTCTTTGTCAAAGAAACTATAAATTAACAATTTGTACAATACTCAATCCGAAATCACAGTAGTTTTTTTGTAATTTTATTGTTCGCAACTAATCTTTCAGATTATTACTACCATTGTCGTATAGTTAATAATATTACAAGCGTCGTACGATTATTTCATTATTCTAACAAAATGGTGGCTCCCTTAATAGAACCTTCCAGGGAGTTTTTATGACATCTCGGAGTTTCATGCTCCGTGGTATTATTTTCCAGTTACTTCACTTATACACAATAAACTATATTACGTAAAATACTACCAAATTTACAAAGTATAGCGTCAAATAACACAAGATTATGAATAAAATATAAAATCCACTATATGAAAGACTAAAATCCCGTCAAAAACTAGCACCAAACAACCAAAACGCCAAAAACTAGTAGTTATGTGTACAGTTTTATTTATTTTTTTCTTCTCTTTATTTTTATTGAGGGTTTGTTCAAAGAGAACACGCCACCCTCATCCATACCACAAACAATCACCACTTACAAAACAACTTACAAGTATATATCTTACTAACTACTAACAAAAAACTTAAATTGAAAAACAGAGTATTACAATCTCATTCTTGCCCTTATGCCGACATCCACCATGTTATAGATTAACTTGTCTTTTTCCGATGACGGGCGTGACAATATTTCATTACAAACACCTATATTATAAGTAGTCTTAAATATCCGTCTTCTTTGAGATTCATTCCTGACACATTTCATTAGAATATGATAGACATATTCTACTTGATGGCAAGCTTCACAGTTGCTGTTTTCCCTTGTTTTCATTAAAAAGTTAAACTTATTCAATGGAATATGCCCAGAACGAATCCTCAAAGCTAAGACGATCATGCTTCTTTTCATTTTGGAGTCTTGGAACCATGGGACCGATCCCAAACATGGTTGGATAGTCTTATACCAAATACCTTTTGTTAACGACCTTTCCTTAAAATATTCGGACCATATATTGGCTGCATTTCTTTTGAACTTAGCTGTAACGTCATTGTACGTTGGTAAACAATCATATAAAATTCCATCTTCTATAGCTTCTTTTGCTAGTCTATCAACCATTTCATTTCCTTCTACTCCAATATAAGAAGGCACCCACTGTATTACAATAGATTTATCAAAAGAGACAAGTTTTTGTGACAACTTAATTATCAAATAAGCAAGAGGAATGCCACGAAAGTTAGGTAAACAGCATCTATTTATATGTTGAATAGCATATTTGGAATATGTATATATTACAAACTTCTTATAATTTAAATCTTGTATGTAAGATAAAGCTTCTAAGATAGCCATCAATTCTGTATGCATAATGGAAATCTTACTTCTTATACTGAATTTGATATGACTTAAGATTTGTGAGTCTACAAACGCTGCTCCACTGAATCTACCTACTTTAGATCCATCTGTAAATATTGCATAAAAATCAGAATATAATTCGTTAAGAAATTGACAACACCTTATTTTTAAAGAATAGGGATTATAATGTCTTTTTGCCATGTCTAAGATTTTAATGTTAGGCTTCAGACTTTTATGCAAATTTATGTAGCTCATCCAGATATCTAAGGAAAATTTCTAATTGCTTAGAACCTGTAATTTTTATTGATTTCAATTCTTTGTGTATAGATATCATCAAGGGTATTTTCCTTCATCCCCAGTTATGCGTGTCGATAGTACCTGACAATTTCTCGCAATGCTTGATTATAGAATGATCCACAGATTTTAATTTCAGACAGTATTTGCCTGCCAAATAACGCCTGCGTACAAATAACGGAGGAAGTAGAAGTTCTATTAAAAACTAGCTGTGCACGCAGCTCGGTCGGTATAGAAAATAATATAAAAAAGAGTGACCAATAAAATCATATAAATGTATTAAGTCCATTTACTTATCTACTTTTCTCTTGGACTTAAGTCGCGTCTTCATTAAAATTACAATAACTTTTGATAGAGTGAACCGATTTTAATGAAAACAAATGTTAGTCGAAGTCATGCTTTATGATTTTTATTTTATCAAATCAACCGACAGACACTTCTAGAAATGATTGAAATGTATTTCATTACTTATTTCTAGACACCAGCAACATTTTTTTTCAATAATTTAAAAAGTACAGACACATTATATTTACATTCTTGTTATATGTATAGATATAGAAGATCAGTAATAACTCGCTTACCATCTGGACAAATCAAATTGTATCGACGTGGTGTCCCAACATTTTTTTTTTTTCGAAATGTCAACGTTTTGACTTGGAATGGTCATCACAGCTTCCCGAACTATTGAGGCGAACGCTAAAGGCACTCAGCCGATTTTGGATGTTTGGGCGACTAACTCAAGGGTGCACGGCACACCTCGGCTTGGGCTATTGCCTGATTTGTGCAATTCGCGAACTATCTGAGCTGACCTAATGTTTTTAACATCCTCCAACCCGAAGGAAAAATGACCAAAACAACTACAACAAGAACAATAAATAAATAAAACTGTGACTACATATATACTAGAAAATAACGTTAACAATACAAATAACAAAAAATAAATTTACAAGTTAAAACTATAATTGAACTTAAACAACATAAGTTGCTCAATAGCTTAGGTATCTTCTTTCTTCTTCTTACTGAACTGAAATAGTTTAGAAAATTATCTGATACCAAATATACGGGTATATAGGAGTTCTTGAGGTACGTATGCTTGGTACACATGTATATTTAACAACTCATACATATATATATATATATATATATATATATATATATATATATATATATATATATATATATATTTTTGGAAGTCTTAAAATAAACTTTAACATAGGTGTTCTTGGTTGCTTATTAGTATTTGTTTCGATATTATTATTTTACACGTTAATATGCCCATGAAATATCATGTTCTAGAATACTGCGAGTGTTTAATCTTTCACCTGGTATAGATTTGTTTTCTTAACACTTTTCATATACTCGTAACATTTTTTCAATCGTTTTCTTTCATGCAGCAAGCCTTATCGTGACATCTACACGTATAAAAAAAAAAGCCAAATCAGTGCAGATGGTATAAATGAACGCGCTTACATACATACGGCAGCATATATAGGGGAAAGTAGGGGAAATACGAACACCTAAGGGAAAACTTGAATAAAACAGTGGAATTTGATCACAGAATTTCTTTATTTTTGTAATTATAAAGTTTACTTATCTGTCTAACGAATTCACTAATTAACATTTATATTTTTTTAATAAATTGCAGCATTATGAAAGAAAAACAAAACCCTTAGTGTTCGGCTTTACCCGAACTAACATTATTAATGACAGAGATCACATTCATAACCCTACGAGGTGGACTGTTCGTCAGTACAACTCTCGTGAGTCAATTTTTTGCACACGTAGCACATAATTCAGTCTTCAATGGAGGGATCTATATATTTATCTCTACAAAATATACAAAAATAGTCTTCATTTTCTTTTTCGCCTTTTCTCTTTCTTTTTCTTTCGTATTTTGACTAGAGTCGCTAAAGTCTTTTATATTGTTGAAATTCTTTAATACTCTTTTAATATCTTTATTTGAAGGTTTCTTCTTACTATAATTCAGTTTTTTTTTTTTCTTTTTTTTTTGTTTTTTTTTTTTTTTTTTTCATTTTTATTGCTGATTCCTGCTTTAGCTCTTTTTCTGTTTTACTGTTCCTCTAACTGATCTTTTATGGGCATGCTCGTAAGAATAGTAAATTTATTTTCCTGATATTGCGTTTTGATATTTTTGGAGAAATAATAGGCAATTCAACGATTTCTGATACGGAAACTACATGCGTGCTTGCATCATCGTTTTGTGAATTAACAGGATCTATATCGGAAGCTTGGTCTTCATGGTCTTCACTACCGTGATCTTGAGCTACTGCAGCTATTTCGGCATGATTATAAGCGCCAGGAGTTTTTTGAACATCAATTACTTGGTTAACTGGAGGTTGGGTATTCATATGAATAAACGAGGCATCTGAAACAATAATAAAAAAAAGGTTGGGGTAATGCCGAACGTTCGAGATTGCCCGACATAGAGTGTTCGCCTTTACCCCGCGGAACCAAAAATAATAAAATGGCAAATTAGGTTATATTTCTTTTGCCAACTGCGTCATTGTCATTTAGTTGATTAATATGTGATTATTCCACTATGTAAAAGCTAAATTACCATTATTGATAGAAATAAAGCTACACCTACTTGAATTTACAAAAAAATACATGAAAAACATACAAAATATTGAAAATTCCATACCTTGACAAGTACGTGCGTTCCCGTCTCCCATGTTGTTGACTGGCACTAGTGGCGGTGTGATCTCCGAAATGGTGGCAAATAAAGTGTGGCTATCTTTTCCTAACATATTAGAACCACTGAATTCGGCATTACACCGCGTTCGCGTTTCCCCCACTCTCCCCTATATAACACGAAAAATGAAAATACTTTTTTGTGGTAGTCGGTTTTACAAAGTAACTCGGAAAAAAAAACGATCAAACCAAAACGTTTCTTACGAACGCTGTCTTACCGATGAGAGATATAATATTGAATTCTAGAGAAAAGTTGTAGAGGTTAATAATACTTACTAAAAGTCAGTGACTTACTTCTAGAGTCACGCTGAAGCTATTACTGTTTCAGCATGAATAGGTCGGCTCGCACAGGCTAGTCACCCTCTCACAGAAAACCGACATGAAGTAACAGTGCTTGCATTGTTGCGTTTCGTTCAGTCAGTGAGAGCACCGGAGGCCCATCTCTCCTCTTCTTGCCTCACTCCTCTTCCCTTCCTCCTCTCATCTTCCCTTCATCCTCGCCCCTCCCCCAACACAGGCTGGCAACGCACTTGCGACTTCTCTCGTGGTGCAAGTGTCTATGGACGGTGGCGCTCACTTAGCTTCAAGTAACCCACCTGTTAGTTTGCCTCCTATTATATATAAAAAAGAACTTTTATATATAAGCGCCAAAAAAGTAGTTTTTATAATAAAAAAATAATTTAAATCGTTAAGCGATGTTTATTGGTCATATTACCAACAACAATAATGAATTCTTATCAAAATACACTCAGTACTAACCGAATCACACTCATAATTCATCACAAGTCAAAATATTAACCGCCCAACGAAGTGAGCATGGGTCAGATACAGATAAATGCCAACTTTCATGAGATCGGTTGAGAAGTTTTGTACATAATGACAATGATTTTTCGTACATACAAAATGCAAAAGAAAATTGGACTTTGGGAGGTCCCAACAAATTATATAATAAAGCCTAGCTCCGTTCTTTAAAAAATATTTTTAAATTAAAATAAACTATTAGGTGTGCCTTATCAAAATACAATTTCTTTTCAAAAAAATAATACTAAAAAAGTATATCTCTTTTGCTGTCACTCGGATTCGAACTGGGGTTAGACGGATTTCCGAAGCAACCGATTTCCATCTGAGCTATTTTTGTTTTGACAGCGCCGGCGAAATTTATCTTTATATTCTAACTATATTTTTTAATTGCCTGAAAAAAAGTTTTCTGTGAATAAAATCTAACTAAATCGATTTATCGTCCCCGAGACTACCTATATACTAATAAAATGCTAATAATGAAATAGATGCCGCCGTTTCCTAGAACCTGAATACACACAAATATAAAAATATACAATAATTGCTGGTTTAAAGGTTTATATTTCGTCGATTTATGGGGCGATTATAAAACCGTAATAAATAACTTCCTGTACAAAGTTCGGTTATAGATAAATAAAACGTACTACAAAAATTACATCACCAGTAGTAGCCTCACTACAGTAGATAGATAAGTGACTGAAACTCTTTCAAACGTTCAGTCGCATTTCGCTCTCATTAGTATCAAATACAATTTCTTCATAAACTATACACATTTATGAATAATATATTATATTAATTATAAGGAAAAATTATATTGTCAGTGACCGCAGAACCCATTCAAATATTACTGACTGGAGCGCTATTCCTCCATACGCAGAGCATCCGTCGGTGCTAACGGTCGACTTATATAGGGCTTATGCCTTAAAAGTTGATTCGTAAAATCCGAATAAAATCGCCTATAGTCCCTTTAGGGTTCGGCATTCATACAAATTTAATGTAAACGTTATAACATCAATAAAAATGTGTTTCGTGATTTTGTGCGTACTCGTCGCTGTCGGTTACAACGGAGCTAGTTCTTTGCCTCTGGGAAAACATGGATCTAATGGTGAGTAGTTGATTCAACCTTTTAGAAGTAATGTTAGTACTATAAATTAACTATTAACCATTCATTAATTTAATTGTCGCCAAGAACCTGTTGCTGTGTTCCAGCAACTTCATTTAAGAACCAGTCCCCTGTAGGTTTGATGTGCTTATCACCTCAGATCACGTAAAATCTAATTGTTTACCATCAAATGATATTATCTTCAAATGCTAAAACTTATGAAGGGGAAAAAAGAGCGTAAAATGTCTGTATATAATGATGCAAGAGGTAGAGGACGAAATGAAACGGTTAACTTCTACGGTTACCCGCGCAATATAGTTTTAATACAAATAAGCAATGGCATACGAAAACTAGTCCGGTGAAGCTGTGAAGGCCAGTAAGGCCAATAGTGTAATCAGTTCGAAAAAAAAAGCATACGCAGGCGGGGGCATAGTTAAAGCAAAACACACTCCAGGAGATTAAAACTAAAACATTATAGCAACTTCAAATAGATGACGCGTGTATGACAATAACTATGATGCACAAATAACTATGAAAATAATTCAAAACAACTGAGTGTAGGATAAATTACAGACTAAAAAAATGTAACTTCTTTAAGCACAATGCGCGCATAAATGTACGCCACATTTGGAATAGTTAAAGTCCACATGAAAACGAAATGCAAAAAGATAAAATTTGTATATAACATTATTAGACATACATTAAATAAAACATTCGTTGTTGATTTGCATACTGAATATTAAGCACATAAAAGTCAAATACATAGAAACTCTGTGGTTACACAGTCACTTGAAATAGAGATTATTACTAAAGCAGTTATATATAGATATATACATGTATTTCAGTAAATCAAATACACAATCGCAGTTGATGTAATAGAATTAAAGAAAGATAAAAAAACTTTTAAAAATCCACCCTCTAAAAACGCATTAAAACTTCTTTAACCTGCCAGGTAGTCTACCTAGTATACCTAGTCTTAGAATGTCATATAAGTACCCAATTTCTCAACTACCATACACTTTTGATTTTGAGAAGTTCCCTGGGGCTTCAAGTCCAAAGTCCAATGCTAATGAAATATCCCCGTTCGGATAAAAAAAGAATTTTCGAAATCGGTTTATAAACCCAAAGTTCTGGGGCAACAAACACTTCAAAAAATTCAGCAGAATTGTGAGCCTCCTTTTTAAATTTCGATTAAAAGTATATTCTTGTTTTAAAAAGCTTCATCTAGATAACTAGATGAACATTACTTCGTATAAAACGGTAAATAACAATAACGGATGGCTATTATTTACCTAAAATTCGTACGCACGAATACAAATCCTTTATGACTGGGTCCCACGTCAGAAGCCTCTGTTACGACCCGTATTTCCCATAGTTTAATAATTTCACGGCACACTTGTAATGTGTTACGAGTTATCCTTATATAATGTTTGTTTTGTTAGCAAGTTGCTACGTTATTACACTCATCCGAGAACTCGGGGCTTTTTGCAAATGAATCAAGCTAAAAATATATACCACAAAGACTGGTCTTTCTTAAGGTGAATTACAATAAAGCTAGTACCAAGTACTGATTAAGAGAATTACACCAAATATTAGTTTTGCAGTACAACTATGAAATCAACTGGCTCCTAGACAACTGAACAATAATCTATGATGAATTATTAAATATTTTTAAAGATCTCATCATTACCTTTAGTTCCACTTGTTTATATATTTCAGAACTTTTAACCCAAATTATTCTGTACTATGTCTGTAACGATTTCTCTTATACAAACTTTGCCTTAACCATTACAAACACAAAAACAGGAAAGAAATAGCCCAACAAGTGCAGCCGTTGTATAGTGATGTGTTTATATTTTGATTGATTACGTTTGGCAAATGATTTTTACTTATCTTGTTCTTTCACAGATCAAAAATGTGGAGTAGAGGCGAGTTCTAATCTTTTACATCATAACCCTTGGTTGGTTTATATTGAGTTCTACAGAGGCGAACACAGGTCGATGATCAGGTGCGGCGCGACCCTCATCGATTCCAAACATATCATCACAGCAGCTCATTGCGTCCAAAAAGTCAAATATACGAAGTAAGTATATCCTGATTCATCATAAACCTGTAAGAAACCCACAGCAGAACTATAATCCTCTTCTCGAAGGAAGTTATGTTTATAAACTTTGAAATTCACAAGCCTATATTTTCTCCCATACGGTAATACTACAAGGACATTCCTTAGATTCAGGTTTCCTCGTAAATTTCTAATCTAAATCAGTAACTGTAAGCCAATTTCGAAAAGGTCGTTAGTATATAATGGCATTCGACACTGCGGACATCGTCTACACCTAGCAGTACGCACCGATCTAAAAACAACGGCCAATATTGAGAGATGTGGAACTCATTGGCTTCTCAATTTTAGTTCCGAAACGCAACAAACCTAATAAGATACTATATCAGCTTTATCACCATATGATAGTCCCGCTGCAATCTAATACACGCCATCATCTTATAAGGAGTGTTAGAAATTAAAATTTCTATGAGAAACCGTATTTTTCATTTTTATATATATTATATTATAATTTAATATACGGTAAAATAAAGAATATCAAAAGGAAATACATAATATATTTTAATCTATGTATAGAACTGTATGAATAAATGAAACTGATAGATTATCCTCATAAAAGCAAAATGTTGGTCTGAATAATATTGAACAGGAATATGCTTCAATATTGCTATCTGTAAATAGTTACGATGTCAAGGTTAACTGAAAGTCTCGCTCAAATAATTGTTATAGATATAGTAAGAGAATGATTGGAGTCGTTGCAAATGATATCATTTGATTTTCAGGCTGGTTGCTAGACTTGGCGAATATGATTTAAATGAAGAAAAAGATTGCGTTGCGGGTGTATGCGCTGATCCAATTGTTCGTATCGACGTAACTGATATCTTAGTCCACCCTGATTACGATGGAACAGAAAACGATATTGCAATTTTGACACTCAAAGAAGAAGCTCCGTATACTGGTATGTATTGTTTTCCTTCTTATGATTTAATATATGTATTTATAACAAGTGGTTAATTACACTCTCAAGCCAAATTTAATGTAACCAACATCTAATTAATATTTTTATCTTAATTACTGCGTTCCTAAGGATCATAATGTCATGCTAGGTACTAGATTTATAGAGCCTTTCTTATTATAATAGGTAGACTATAAAATGAAAGAAGATTTTTCTAATCCGACTGACATATTTAGAGATTAATCAGTTTAAATGTTTATCTAGTCCCCGATTAAATGCTACTGAATCTTAACTAATATTATAAATGCAAATCTGAATTTGTTTGCCTATTTGTGATGCTGTAACTTCTTAAGTGCTTAAAGAATTACTATTAAATTTTGTAATGCCAGTGGAATAATAAAGAACATAGGGTACTTTTAATCCATTAACATGTGCTGTAACCAAACTTCTTGGACTTTGAATCTATCTAGAGTCATAACTCGTAAATAATTATTAAAAATGTAAACTGGAAACAGTCACTGAGAAAATAAGACTACTTATTTCAATATCTCTACTATAAAACCTTTACTTTCAATTGTTTAAATCTCATAATCTGCAAATCCAAGTTAGGTTTCCCGTAATTTTAATCGACATTTTCCATTATTCCAGATTTCATCCGCCCGATCTGCCTGCCCTCTGCTAAAATCGATGGAAACGTCACTTTCTCAGCTGCAGGCTGGGGTGAAATCCCAGTCATGGGCATCTTTAGTCACGTGAAAAAAATCGTACCGTTGCCGTATTGGAATCGCGAGAATTGTCAGAGAGCATACCCCCGAGTGACGCTACCGAAAAATGTTATCTGTGCGGGTGGAGAGGAGGGAATCGATACTTGCAGAGGTGATTCCGGTGGCCCTTTAGTCTGGAACCGTGATCGGGTTGAATTAGTGGGAGTTACGAGCTCGGGGAACGTGCACTGCGGTGCGAAGGATTCCCCTGGTATCTACATGAGCGTCGTGGAATACCTCGATTGGATCAAGTCTGTAATTAGCAAATAAAGCTTTTGTTTTACACTTGTCAACTAAAATTTTTGTTTATTAAGTGCTGGTTTCACGTTACAGAATAGTTGACGAGCGTTTCTTTTTCTTTAATTTTCTGTGTAATTGTGTGTAAATTATCTTATGCTTAAAATATTTCAAATATAACCCAATTATTGTTATACTCTATATAACAAGAGGCTGCTCCCAAATTACTTATCATTATTAATTGCACTGACTGTCTGTTTGCTTCTTTATTTTGGACTGGGTCAAATTACACTAAGCAAATCTGAATACGTTTAAAAAGAACTCTCAAAAATTAGTGGCTATATGTTTTGCGTTCAAATGATCTGCGTACAGATTTTGATGATCTGGTGATGAAATGGCATGCTCCAATCAATATTCTAGCAATTTAGTTACATTGAACACGATATATCTCAATCATTTTGTACAAAACGAATCATAGATTGATATACAAATATTTATAATTTATTTCAAATTATCGGTTCAGAACTCAAGGAAACAAGCCGCATGCACATTACGTCCTGATTGAAAAAAATATACTCGCACAATAGATTAATTACTAAAAGTATATCAAACCTTATTGTTATACTTGTATCATGGGTACATAAAAACTAAATCACTATTACAAAAGATCACCTGTTATAGGTATTCTTAGATGCAGTATTATTCCTCTCTATATTTCCTCTGGTTATCTATTCTTGATCACGCTTTAATGTTCAAAACACAACTGTCGTCGAACTATGTGGCTCGGTTATTCATATATCTATTAAAAACGAAGGGTTGAAATTTCCGGAAAGCAACACAAATCGGTCTACAAGAAGCGAAAAAATGCAATGTTTCATTTGTACCCGTTCCGTCATTTGAAGCGTCACTGACATCCGTCTCTTTAAATCTAAAAGTCTATGAGGCTTTTAGGTCTTTTGTTTTTAGGTTCTTATGTTTTGATATGAATGCTATGTATTTCTAACACTTTTGCCAGTTTTATTCATTTATCCATTTTGTAAATTTCGGACAGCTCATAACATTATCTAACACGGCCGTAATTTCCTTTACGAGAGAATTTACCAAAGACTGTATAGGACCTAAGTGAATTTAAGCACCAACGTAATGCCGTTAAAAGTGCTTTAAACTAATGTGTTCAAGTGCCATAAGATCTTATTTAAAAGACTGATACATCATGTGTATTGTAATGAAAAAACCGTAGTCATAAATAAAAGTTCCATTGTCCTAGTTAGCATAATTAAAACTTATAGATATACTGTAAATTAAATGATATAAACATGTGTAAATTTGATGCCATTTATTGACTTATAGATTATTTATTCATTTTAATATTAATTTATTTTGACTGTATAATTTTTAAGTTGTACTTACGATGGTATTATTAAGGTCCGCGTCGACTATCTACACAGTCGGGTAATTGAGATATGCATTTATACTCTTACTGTACATTGAAATCAAATTCAATTATAAACACTTTACTTGACAGCCGAATTTTTATGACGGACTGTACAAGTCGACGCGGACTCTAAGGCAACGTTAAACGGATGAACGATTAATTTATTTAACCTTATTTTAAGAATGCATTTAAAAAATAAACAAAAAAAAAGATCACATAGCGTTTTAACTCTTTCAATCGTTTTTGTTAACTAATCAACATTTTAGAAATAGTACGCTTGTCAATATGTAAATTTGCAAACGGTATTTATCAAATCAGATAATTAGTTAATTCAATTGTATCTGAATTCAAGATAAAAAGCTCTACGTTGCAAATTATGGCAAATAAATGTATTTTAACACGTTCCCGCCGGCGCGTACCACCGGTGGCCCGCATTAGACTATCTTTTCTGGCAGCGCGTACCACTGGTGGTACGTATTCGATTGTGCTATTAGAAATAATGAGAATTTAACGTTTATTTATTAAAAATAGCACAATCGAATACGTACCACCGGTGGTACGCGCCGCCAGAAAAGACAGTCTAGTGCGGGCCACCGGTGGTACGCGTCGGCGTGAACGTGTTAAAATTATTCGTTATACATCGTATTGAAAGAGTTACTCGAATAAAATTTTATCTATAGGTTAAATATATACTCTATATATAAAAACAACTATATACTACGTGTTTTATATATACATTGCAATAAAAAAAATGATGAACAATAAAAAAAATCTAAATTTATAAGACTGCATTTTAATTACTTAACCAGCTTTACCCATGATCTCTTTCGGTTGAAATTTATTCTGGCATTAATGGAAAATTAGTATTTAGATTATTATGCAACCTGCTTTAGTTTCATTCTCTGAGATATAATGATTAATCTTGGTATTCTGTTAAAGTCGACGAAAGGCTTAGCACGTATGTGGTGAGTCGGCTCAAACGCAGGCTCTCTCCAGGGAGCCAGGCAGTTGTGATTTTTCTCCACGGAAAAAAAAATGGTGTTCTGTTGCACAACCCCAATTGTAATTATTTTGGACCAATCTAAAGCAACAGTTTTATCTTTTTAGTATACCTCATAAAATACAAAATAAGGACTGAACAGATTAAAGAACCAAAGATGTAGTGGTAGCCAAGCTGAAGCTATTACTGGTTCAGCATTATCAGGTTCAGCATAAATGGGTCGGCTCGACCGGGGTAGTACCACCCTCTCACCGAAAACCGATGTGAAGTAACAGTGCTTGCATTGTTGCGTTTCGTTCGGACAGTCAGAGCGCCGGAGACCCACCTACCCTCCCCTCCCCATTCCTTCTTCCCTTCCTAGCCCCCTCAACCCCAACACAGGCTGACAACGCACTTGCGACTCCCCTGGTGTCGCAAGTGTCTATGGATGACGGTGATCATTAACATCAGACGACTCATCTGTTCGTTTGCCTCTTATGATATATAAAAAAAAGAACATGATAAAGAATAAGTAACAGGATAGATTATTAGTAGAATAAGTCGTCGTCTTAATATATATAACATACATAAGAACAATGGAGAGAAGAAAAGGAGGTTACGCGAGATGCCCCGGCAATGTGACGCCGGAGGGAGTGCCGCGGGCGGAGGAGAGGTGCAAATGCACCTCACCAAATGCCTCCCTAATTAGCCTTCAGACGACGGGTGCGGGAGCGACCGTTGCTGTGGAACGAAGGCCGTGATGTAAAGCACGGTCTCGGCCGCCGCTTCAATAGGAAGCAGGAGGGAGGAATTTCCTCTCTCGATGCGTGGGTCCCCCGTTCGACCATCTACGGAGGTCCAAGCGCGTGTCGAGGGTTTAGAGGAGCACATGTTCACCGTCAACCCTCGGCTCTGGCTACATACGCGCAAAGGCGGCACGGGAGTTATTAGTGATTAGGAGTCTCACATAACCCTTGCACTATCCCCTGGCAGTGCGAGGCGTATCCATGACAGATTTTCTCCTGTATAAAGAAAAAAAAGGTTATGCGAAGTTACAATAATAAAATTACCTTGTAATAATAATAATGTCGTATAATTATATTGAATAAATACTTAAATGTTGTAAGATTTGTAAGACAAATATACATGTCAGGGGGAGCAAAAAATACTGATATACTATTAGAATTTAGAAAGAAATTAAATTACCTTATCCTAGTAAATAACCTAACCTATACTAATATTATAAAGAGGTAAAGTTTGTGAGTTTGTGACGTTGTGATGTTGTGGGGTTGTAGGGGGTAATCTCAGGAACTACTGGTCCGATTTGAATAATTCTTTCAATGTTATATAGCTCATTCATCGAGAATGGTTATAGGCCATATATCATCACGCTGAGATCAATAAGAGCGGAGCACAGATGAAAAATGTTTAAAAATAGGGATGTTTTTCCTTTTGAGAACTGCTGCGTGTTAATATTGGTGTTAGTGTACTATTCCACGCGAACGAAGTCGCGGGCAGAGGCTAGTATAATAAAATAATAAATAAAAAGCCTTTTATTTGCTACATACTTAAACTACTATTACATCTGTTTTTTATTTATTTTTTTAATTTATTTAAGAACTATATAGCACTCGCCTCAGCGGCGTAGGCCTCCCCCAAACTTCTCCATTCGTCTTTCCTTGATGCTATTCTTGGCCATTTCGAACCACACCTTTCTTTAAAAACATCACTCCACCTCGTTTTGGGCCTTCCTTTTTTTCTTTTATGCCGCCATGGTATCCATATTGTCACATCTTTTGTCCATCGGTAGTCATGTAATCTATATATATGACCAGCCCAATTCCATTTGAGACTTCTTATTCTTTTTTAAATATCTGTTACTTCTGTTTTTTTCTTACTATTTCGTTTGTTATTCTATCAAATGTATTTATTCCTAGAATGCTTCCCTTTCCCTTTTCCTTTGACATACCGATAATTTTCCTTCATCTGATTTCCTTAACGACCATGTTTGACAATCGTAAGTTAGACAGGGTAATATAGCTGTTTCGAATACTTTTTTCTTTATATCTATTTTTATTTGTTTGCTTTTCATTATATCTTTAAATGACCAATACTTTTTCCATCCTAAGGCAATTCTTCGTTCTATTTCTCTTTCTGTACAGTCTTTGAATGAAACTAATTGACCTAGGTAAATATAATCGTTAACGTATTCTATTTTTATCCCTTCTATAGTTATATCTTGATGTTATCCGTTCGTTAATATTTTAGTTTTTGATGCATTTAATGTTAGTCCCACTTTTTTACTTTCACTCGCTAATTCAGAAACCATAATTTCGAGATCTAATGCTTTTCTAGCAAACACCATGATATCGTCAGCGAAGCGTAAATGGCTTAATAACTCTCCATTTACGTTTATCCCTTTGTGTTCCCACTCTAAATGTCTGAAAATATATTCAAGTACAGCTGAAAATATTTTAGGAGATAATGGGTCTCCTTGTCTAACTCCTTTTTGAATCGAAAACTCTTCTCCTTCTCTTTCTAGTCGTATTGTAGCTTTACACTTCGTATATATGTTTCGTATCAAGTTAGATTCGTTAGATTTTTCTATAATTTGGGTAACAACTAGAATGTGATCAATTGTCGAAAATGTTTTTCGAAAGCCTAGTAGTAGAGGCTAGTATAGGATAAATTTAAATGCTGTAAGAATGTAAGGAAAATGTACACGATGAAACGATAAAGTATGAAATAAATTGTGGAACAGGAGCGCACATAGTAAATATATAACAGGGAAGAATAATAGTTTGGAATAATAAAGTCTCGTATGAAGGTCCGAAGAATGGGGGACTAAAAAAAAGATATACCTTATTTTGTTTTTTTTTTTTGTGTTACCACTATCTAACCTGATGTTAACGTGTGCTCTAAGATGGTAAAGACGTTAAACCTAGAGAGGCTGGCTTTCAAATGCAGCCGCTGACACATACATCAGTATGGCGCAGATATCAGATTAGGGCGCAAGTACTCATTTATTACATAGTATAATATACACATATATTATATATATTCCATTCGTGCTTTCGCACAGTCTCTGGTAGGTTGTTCCCAGCTGGGGCGGTTTCTCAGGAAGAGAGCCAGAACGGTCCCTGGCCGCCCCTAACATGCGGCCGACGGTACACCGTGGGGTTTTAGTCCGTGCGTGTCGGACATAACCCACCCTCTCCCCCGGGAGGGTGGGTATCCGTTAGGGATTTCCCCACGTTAATAAAAAAAAAAAAAAAGGTTGTTCCCAGCTGCAACTGTGCAACCGAGGTAGTGAAAGGCGTTTCCGACAGGCACATTTGCAACATTTGTATCATTTTATATGTTCATTTTTTGTACGTTTATTACTTACTGCTTACACGTTACAAATTATGTCATAACACCGACTACACGTCCGTACATTACTTTGGGCCTCCATTGAAAATCAGCGCTGCAGTATCACCTAGTTGTGCTGCAGCACCTAGCTGAATGGGGGTGTCATTGTTGGATATATGTATTATACTATGTTATGTATATGTTCCATTTGTTGTTTGTAATGTTATCCAGCAATAAAGACATTTTCTTCTTCTTTCTTCATTTAATTTTTGAATAAAACGAATATTTTATTGGCAAATCTTTCGAATAATATAGTAACTAGCATATTATAGTAGAAAATAGAGAAAGTATGCCGGTTTAATGTTCTGGAGGTCTCAAGATAACAGCATATGTTGGAGATTTAGGGTACAACATAAAATTAAACAACGTTTTGTATATCATCATCATCATTACCCTTATCCCACCTAAGTAGGGTCGGCACAACATGTTTTCTTTTTCCACTCTCTCCTATCAAATGTCATCTCAGTATTCACACCTTTTACGCACATATCATTTTTCACACAATCCATCCACACCTTTTTCGGTCTTCCTCTACTCGTATATCCATCCACTATCATACTGAATACTTTCCTAGTCACATGGTTTTCATCTCTTCTCATGACATGCCCATACCATGCTAACCTATTACTTCTCAACTTCTCTGTCACCGGTGCTATTTTCAAACTTCCTCTGATATACTCATTCTTAATCTTATCCATTCTAGTCACACCACACATCCACCTTAACATTCGCATCTCTGCCACATGTAATTTCCTCTCCTCCGTTTCTTTCGTAGCCCAGAACTCAGATGCATACAGCATGACCGGTCTTATCATGGTTTTATAAACTTTCCCCTTGAGTTTCAAAGGCATTCGTGGGTCACAAGCTACCCCAGACACATTTCGCCATTTCATCCATCCTGCATTTATCCTGTTCCTCACATCTTTATCAATTCCACCGTCGTTTTGTATCATTGAACCGAGATACCGAAAATTGGAACAAGCTTGTAAGGGTACACCATTTAAGGCTATAGGAGAAAAACTAGATGTACCACCAAAGTCGCAAAACAAGTATTCAGTTTTTGTTCTACTAATTTTTAAACCGACATTCTCCAGGTTTTCTCGCCATTTTTCCAGCCTGCTCTGGACATCGTTAGCGTCCTCTCTGATAAGAACAATGTCGTCAGCAAACAGCATACACCAAGGTGTATCCTCCTGTATGTCTGATGTTAATGCATCCATAACAAGAAGAAATAAATAAGGGCTTAAAGCTGAACCCTGGTGTAAACCTACTGCCACATTGAAATCATCGGTAACTCCAGCTTCGGACCTAACTTGTGTTTTCGCTTGACCGTACATACCACGAATAAGTTGTAGGTACTTCCCAGGCACTCTTTTCTTTTTCAAGGCCCACCACAAAACATCTCGAGGTACTCGATCATATGCCTTTTCCAGATCAACAAACACCACATGCAAGTTCTTATGTACACGTCTGTATTTTTCGCACAATTACCGAAGTGCAAAAATGGCATCGGCTGTCGCTCGTCCAGGCATAAACCCAAATTGATTCTGCGTCACTTCAGTCTCATCTCTTATTCGTCTCGCTATCACTCTTTCCCAAACCTTCATACTATGTGACATGAGCTTTATTCCTCGATAATTGTTACAGTCCTGCACATCACCCTTATTCTTAAAGATAGGTACTATTATGCTATAACACCACTCATTTGGGATCGCTTCTTCCTGTAACATCTTATTAAAAAATAAAGTCAGCCACATCCATCCATCTACTTTTAAAAACTTCCATACTTCAATAGGTATGAATGTATCGGAGAGATAAAACGAGTTATAAAATTTGGACATTGCAAAGTCAGGAGAACTGTTAGCAGTGGTGGCAATTACTTCCAGTATGACTTGGCATAGGTGTTTTTGTCACGTCAATCATAATGATCGCATGAGAAATGGTGTTGTAAAAGGCTTGAATTTGCAAGAAGAAGTTTGTTGCGAAGGAAAACAGATTACCCTTCCCCACTAGTCAGTTAAAAAAAAATCAAGAATTTGAAATTGGTACTATCAGACATGACCACCTATGGAATCGAAGGCACTTGGTACGGCCAGTTATTTTCTGTTATTTGTACAATCGAATGGTATTTGTTTATTTTTTTTTAATTCTAAGATGAGATATTTAGTTATTTCAAGCATTTAATTTGGTTTGAAAATCAGAAACCAACTAAAATAAAAATCCTA
>JACEII010000103.1:1091797-1107980 GCA_014332785.1 Antheraea mylitta | reverse complement strand
AAGTTATCTTGGCATGAATGTAAATGTAAGAAAAAATGTATAATAATAAATCAGAAAGACATATATATGGATATAATTTTGAAATGGTTTTATTCATGTCGGAGGAACGATAAAATGGCGTCCATGTAGAACTATGACGTCATCCATAGCAACGTCATGGTTATGATTTGATCGATCAATTCAGCAACAATAATCGAAAAAAATGTTATTCGATACCGAAACACAACACTGGCTATAATTAAGACGAATTATCTGTAGGTATGACTAGCCCAAGTGTCTGAGCGAGTATACCCAGTATCTAGTCATCGTTCACCTTTTAAGGCATCAAGATACATAAACAGCGGATACTTCCAACCAACGACGTCTCACATCGAACTAAATAATGAACAGCCGATAACTTCAATCAATAGCGTTTGAGGTCATTAGTAACACCCCCGATATAGTCAATAGCGTGGTATCACAGGCCAATAGTGGCTCGTTGTAAACATTGTGATACTCCAATGGAAAAGAATTTCAAATTAGAATAATCTTAAATGATTTGTTCTCAGTACCTTTTTGTTCTCGAACTGACTACGCTATTAATCCAGCAAGGTTTAATAGTTTCACCGGACTACTAAGGCAAGCGCTTAGGGCACTCAGCCGACTTTATTTGACAACCAACTCAAGGGTGCACGGCACACCTCGACTTGGGCTATTGCCTGATACGTGCAATTCGCGACCTGTCTGAGCTGACTCAAGGTAACTATTCATACATATATGAGTTGTTGGAACATATATGTGTACCAAGCATACACGCCTCAACAACTCCTCCATGTATTTATTATTGGAAAATTAGAGCTTTTTCAGTTCGATAAGGGAAAATAATAAAACCCTTCCACTTTCATGTGTAAGCGTGTGGGCGTGCACGTGTGTAGAGATGATAGTGTAGTGTTGTAGTAGTGATGTAAGTTTTTGTGTTACACTGTATCGCGCTAGCAGCGTACTCAAGGGCTCCCTGCCGAGGGATCGGACCTAAGAAATCTGTTAGGAAGCAGTTAACCTTAAAAAAATAATGCATGGCATAGATAAAAACAATAGTGAAAAGTAGTTTAAATAATTATTAATCACATAACCTGATATTATTAATTATCTGTATTGCACAATTGAATGAAATTAAAAACGAATTGCTTTGAAATGGGGTGTAAGGGGTGTCAAATAACATCATAGACTTGAGACACCCAAGCCAACCTCACCTGCACGTGGTAAACCCTGCTGAATAACGAACGAGGCAATGGCGAAAGCGGGTGGTAGGGGTTTTCAGCCCGACTGGGTCGCAACCACCATGTATATGGCTAAAAAGCCCGTAATAGTGATTCGCTTCTGCGGGTCGCGTTTCGGGATCAGCCTGTGCATATCCAGCTTTTTGCAGGCCGACATGATAGTGGCGACCGGCGATGGATAGTGTGTCAATCGGTGGTCTCTATTATTTTTGGATTGCGCTGTGCTTACCATCAGGCATAGCGCAGTCATTTTGCCGTGCTACAATAAAAAAAAAGAAATTATTTCAACATCTGTAGACATGATTATGTAAAGCTATATTGTATTGATGGCAGGAATTTCATAGCAAATTTGAGGTTTTAATATATGAATAAAGATATGAAATGAAACAAATAACCAAATAAATAATAATACAGTTGCTTTTAATTATGTCATAGCAATAATGTTTCTAGAAAGCGTTCAGGCGCATTTATTTAATTCAATTGTGAAATCTACATGTAAGGAGGTGTACGTACTTGGATCGTTAATTAGCTGCTAACTAGCCGCTTTTAATTCCACAGAATTTACCGTTTCCTTAATAACAATAACTGTTTTAAATCCATCTCAAAGTTGGAATATTCAGTAGATAGCGCCAAAATGTCAAATGATTAATTATCTATACTATATCCGTACTATTATTAGTATATTAGTTTTAGAGTTATAAGCTGGGACCTAGTAGCATCTGAGAAGGTTTCAGGTATTAATTTACCACGTCATCAAGGGACGTCGTTTTCCGCAGTAAAAAATCTCTATTATTTTTTACATAAGAGTTTGTTGCAACACTCAGACACAAGCAATGTTGTTGTCGTTCGTAGTTACTTTATAACGGGCTTAGACATTTAATATTGTGTAATCGCTCCGCATCGCAAATTAAAAAAAAACCATCATCCTCGCAACAGGAACAACTATTTTCGGCCTTTAGTGAGTACTCTGCAACTTCGCTAATTGTTTTAATCTAAGAAGTGTCTTTGCACTATTATACTCAAAAAACAATTGATCAAATCGCGCCTGAGGCCATTTACACATCAATACCTACCACATTTAGAGGTGTACTATAGTTTTAGTGAAGATTTCAAAGTAGAAGTTTACCGCTTTATAACTATAGGTATGTCTGATAAGTCAGGTACACTTGAGAGCCAATCCTCTAAAGAATTAGTTCCCCAAGTGGTCCAGGTGAACCCTCAGAGGTCCAGGGGGATCTACGCGAGACTACGTTGTCGTGACAAAAAAAAATGGGGGTCCACGAAATTTGTCTGCTTTCGGTATTAAGCAACTAAAACGTTGGCTTGACTTCATCTATCAAAGGCATCTATCTAGGCAGTAAATATATTAAGAACTGTTAGGCGGCCTCTCTAGTTTTCCTTTTTACACCTTTTAAATTAAGTCATATATTTGGAAAAAAATATATCGTCTTATTTTACACTCACTTAACTGACTCCCGAATTTCGTTTACGACACTCTTTAGAGTGGCCAATGCCGTACTCCGCGAGATTTAAATAATTACAGATTTATTAAAATGAATTCATATAGAGGTAAACTAATAATGCTTAATTGCATAATTGCACGTGATAAAACAGCGTCATATAATAATATGCTGAATGCGCTTTAGGTGCATAGTACTTAGGGATATAACAGAACGACTGTTACTTGTAAAAACTTACATATTCAGTATAACGTGTCGAGACTTTTAAAACGCCGCCGTCGTTGCCGTCGCCGCCATCGCTGCTGTCACCGCCAACGCCGCCATCGCTGCCGTAACCGCCATCGCCGACGTCGCCGCCGTCCGCAACGCTTGCTCAGATGTGCAAAGGAACGAAATCCGGCTTGTAGTTGGTGCGATTCTAATCTTGAGTAAACTCTTTTGACATGAATATTTTTACATGACTTTCATCAACGCAAATTTCAAATTTTTGGCGGGATCTTAGACTGCCATGTAGTGGATTTTATACTTTATTCATAATCTTGTGTTATATTTTGACTCTATATTTTATAAATTTGGTGGTGTTTTACGTAATATAGTTAGTTTATTGTGCATAAGCGAAGTGAATGAAAAATAATACCATGGAGCATGAAATTCTGAGATACCATAATAACTCCCTGGATGGTTCTAGCAAGGGATCCACCATCTTGTCAGAATATTGAAATGGTCACACGACGCTTGTAATATTATTGTACTATAATGTTCTTTAAAACAAAACATTGACACTGGCACTGGAAGAAGAAGAACGGAAATTTCCATAGTTAGATTTAATCACCACGTTTTTTGTCGAGTTTTGATAATATGGTATAAATGTAGCTGCAGGGGGTTCACCGGAGCCAGCTAAATTTTGAAAGTGATCTATAGAAAAACGCTGGGAACCTCTGCTATAAAGCATAAACAATACACTTATTAATGTTTGGAGAATGGCGAGATTCCTTCTAAAATAAGTAAATTTTAAATGCCATGAAAATTAAAAATTGTAAAAAAAACTCAGTTCTTCTAATGTAAAATATTGTGGGATTCCTGTAATCCCAAGTCGGTCACTTTACCAAGTCCCTACATAAGGGATCTTCTGTTATTACGTAATTAACTAACTTCATCACATCATTCGTAATTAACAACATCTTATAGTGACCATATTAATATTAAAAAATTGTTTATCTATACTAATATTATAAAGAGGTAAAATTTGTGAGTTGGGAGTTTATGACGTTGTGATGTTGTGGCGTTGTAAAAAGTAATCTCAGAAACTACTGGTCCGATTTGAATAATTCTTTGAGACCTTCTGCTGCGTGTTAGCGTTAGCCCAAAGTAACTATACCACGCGAACGAAGTTGCGAGCAGAAGTTAGTGTTAGTACAATTATTGTTTGATCTTGAGTCTATTTGATTTTTTGTGTGTGTAAATACAAAATTAATTTATTTCGATGCAAATAACAATTATTAACCTACATTCGTAACAATAGGGTATTGTTAGAATGTTCTGAGTTTATTTTTCCTTAAGCCTGCCCTTTATTCATACAACATTTTTTCTTGTTTAGGGTATTGTATTTTATATATAACTTAATGTTTAAAACAGATTTATTAGTAACTAAAAATAATACCATGGAGCATGAAATTCTGACATGGCACAAAAACTCCCTGGAAGCTTCTAAAAAGGGAGCCACCAGCTGGAATATTGAAATGGTCACACGACGCTTGTAATATTATTTGTACTATAAAGTCCATTGAAACAAAACATTGACACTGGCAATTCTGCGGAGCCAAAACAAGAAAAAGAAAAAGACATCTCATATTGTACCCGTGTGAAACTGGGTCTAGTAACTAATTATTATTTTTATTTTTTTGGTATGCAATCTTTCAGATTATCACTGCCATGATCCATTGGGTAATAATAACACGTCTTATGATAATTTCCATGTTTTAACAAGATGGTGGCCTCTTTGTTAGAATTTTCTAGGAAGTAATTGTGGCAGCGCAGAATTCATGCTTCGTAGTATTTCCCATCCACTTATGCAAAATAACCAAACTGTGTTACGTAAAATGCCATCAATATTACAATATACAAAGTTAAATATCTAAGACCTTTTCAGTCATCGTATGAGAGGGAAAAATATATAAGCATTGTCTTTTTAGTTATTCCGTCATTTATAACAATAGGTTACGGGTAATTCTATTTGTATGAATATCTGTGTACCATATATATACCTAGAAGGGACTTGAGAGTTTAGTTCAGTTACAGAAAGGTGTGTTACACGGTCGTGTTTCTACTAAAGTGTTACAGTGTGATAGTTACAGTAATTAATATTTAGACCTTACGAACATTAATAAATAAGTACCTGGGCGACCGAGCCTAGCTTGGTTCTTTAAAAAACATTTTTAAATTAAAATAACCTGTTTGGTTGCCTTATTTTAATTTAAAAATGTTTTATATATATATATATTATATATATCTTCTGCTGTCTCGCGAATTTGAACTGAGGTTAGACGGATTTTCGAAGCAACCGTTTTTCATCTCATCTGTTTTTGTTTTGAGAGCGCCGGCGAAAACCTTTATATTCTAGATATAGTTTTTAATTGCCTGAAAATTCAGTTATAAAAGTTTGCTATGAATAAAATCTAGCTAGATCGATCTATCGTCCCCAAAACTACCTACACACAAAGTTTTACGGAAATAGATGACGCCGTTTGCGAGATCCTGAATATATACAAATATACAAGAACTTTAAAGGGATTAGATATTATATAATAGTGAAAAGTAGTTTAAATAATTTCAATCACATAACCTGGTATTATTTATTATTCGTATTGCATAATTAAATGAAAATAAAAACGAATTGCTTTGAAATTCTTACAACCTTTGTAGACATGATTATGTAAAGCTATATTGTATTTGATGTCAGGAATTTCATAACAAATTTGCGGTTTTTAGGCATAAATATTTGAAATCAACCCATATAATTATGTATAAGCAATAATGTTTTTGGAAAGCGTTCAGGCGCTTTTATTTAGTTTAGTAGTATTAAGTAGGTAGATACCTATACGTGTAGTCTAACACACAATAATCACAATGGTCCTACTTTTTATATATTTATTAGTGTATTTATTTTCATGTTAACTAAAATAAATAAATAAATAAACGTGTAGTAAATAGTAAAAAAATGTGTATAGAATATTTCAGTGCAATTTATTTTAACACATTGACAACCAACAATGAGATATCTAGTAGTTTGTGAACTTATCTCGGAAGGCCACTATGAGTTGTCCATCTTCAACTGCCATATTGTAACAGTTACGACCAAATAAAGCTTATTTATGAGCAATCCGGTGAAGCTGGTAAAACCTTGCTGGGTGATTAGCGTAGTCAGTTCGAAAAAAAAAGCATGAAATAATTTCGTAATTTTGTGCAACATTAGTTGACAACGACTACGTAACTAGGAGCTGCATAAACTTCCTACACTAGAGTCATTTGTGTTGTAGTCTCCGTTATGTATCATCCTTGACGACAAATCTGATGCAATAATTTTTATAAAACGGAGGGAACGTATTGTATAAAAGTTGTTTATGTTCGTGACGTGGTTCTAAATGATTCATGGTTAAAAATTGGTAAAAAAGTGTGTTTGTGAGAATTACATAATACAGAATTCCTTGAACTCGCAGTTACATTAGTGTAATTGGTAAGTTTTATGTGAGTCTATTTTATTTTTATTCTCAGTATAGATAAATTCTTCAAACAATTTTGTATGAAAATGAACAGTGAATTTTTTTCAGTGATACGTGTTCCGAAGATGTAGATTAAAGGAGTTTTTAATTATTTATAGAATCTTTTACCAAGGTTCTCTCTTCGTGACATGGTTATTAGTTTATTTTATTAATTAAAAAATTGTTTATTAAATAGTTCGTATCTTCTGCAGAGTTTTTATATATTTAGAGGATAACATTTTCAGCGATCACCTGTTATGATATGGTTACTAGTATATGAAATTAAAAAAGTATTTGTTAAATAATTCGTATATTCAATTTTCATAATGTAATTTTTTAACTTTCGTAAAATTAACAAAAAATAAATCCGAAAAATTTACTTTTTGTATAAATCCTTTCTGATATTTAATTTAATTTTAATATAAATACAACATTTAAATGTTGATAATGTGCTTCATAATACGGTAAGTTTTATATAGAGATAAATGTATATATATATACCATTAAAAATTTGTGACTTCGACCGTGTTCAATTACAATGTAACATTGTTATATAAAAAAAGTACAGCTTACAGCAACTTTATTGAGAGATAAATAATAAAAATTTATCGTAAACAACACCTCTATATCAAGTGTGTCAATTACAGATGTAGAGATATTCATTTTTACATATTCTATATAAAAAACATCAATGTTTGTATTTCTGTCCGCAATGCATGCCCAGATAACAGATGAGATTGTGATAATAATTTAGTAGGGTATTTTGAGGACGCCAAAGAAGGGTCCTGTCTCAAAAAATCTAATATATATTTTATATATATATAGTTATATTAGTTTTTGTTCTCATTGGAACTTTTGACACTATATTTTAATATTATTTTGACATAATAGACATATATCAATTTAATACTACATTTCTGCATTTCTCTGCCATATAAACTTTAACAATGCCTAATTTCAAGTTTATCCGTTCACGGAAATCGGTTAAAAAGGGGTACAAGTTTTTGCTTCACGTATAATTAACTGTCTTACCCCTCGGCTTCCGAGTTAGCCACATTAAGTTAAAATGGCTTACGCTTTTTTTAATAACCGATTTGGCGCAGATGAAATTGAACGGAACGAGTCAGCTAGTAATTTATAAAATCAACGCAAGTGTCAATTTAAACTTTTTACTGGAAAAACGATATTCGAAAGAATGCTATATAACATATCTATTATATCTATTACAAAAACGAATAGTTCGAGCGATTTATTATAGGAGGCCTCGGGAATAATTAAATACTAAGTTTCAGGAATTCGGTATCTTAACTCTGCCCTCCCAATATATTCTTGATGATTTAATGTATGTCCGCAAATATTTAGATATGCTGGATCAATTAAGACCAACGTAATTTAAATACAAGACACAGCAACAAATTGGTAATTCCATGCTTCAGGCTGACTATGTCCAGAAACAGTTTTTTTTTAGGTAATAGTGTTAGCTCGCGCAGCACACACTTTCCGAATGTGCTGCGTGGGAGGAGCGGTGCCGCATTCTGGCTGCGGCGGTAGGTGAGGATCCCTCGCTGCCGAGCGTCGTCAAAGCCATGCTCGGCAGTGAGAATGTGTGGAATGTTGTTGCCTGCTTCTGTGAGGAGGTCGTCTCGCAGAAGGAGGCGGCAGAGAGGGTTCGCGAGGAGGACCCTCTAAGCGGCCCTCTCCGTCAAAGAACAACTGGTAGGAGGAGGCGCCAGTTCACGCGCCTTCTTCCGCTACCGTAGCCGGACCTAGGGGAGGTGGGTCGGGGGCCCCATCTTCCCGTTGCATAGGTCCGGCGGACCAGAAGGAGACGGCCGGTGTGTACCTGGCTGTCTCCTTACAAGACGAAGGCACAACGGCGGCACTTCTGCTGCTGGGCCACACCGCTGGGGCGGCACGATGAAGTCTATAGAGATCTCGTGCCGTCCCAACCATTGCGGAAGACGTACACCGTGGGGTTTTAATCCGTGCGAGTCGGACATAAAGGGAGGGTGGGTAGCCATAAGGGATTTCCCCACGTTAAAAAAAAAGGTAATAGTGTTAGCTATTTGCGGGAAGTGAGTTCAAGAATCATTTCAAACTAGTTTTAATATCTAAGGACTATTATAGTGTGGATGAATATGTGAACGGTTGTAACGTCTAGAAATGACGCCCACCCTGTGCATCCACTAAAAACGAATGTCTTATGAAATGTTACGTTTTAGATGATCGCTGTTTTAAATTGCTGTATTTTCGCCATCTTGCTCTTTTGTCTTTGACGCTCATAAGCGTTTTTTCGGGGCCTGAATTAAATAAAGGATATTTTGATTTATAAGTTAACCCTTTATATAGTGCAATCACTCCATCCATGGAAGAGTTAATTTTGTTATGAACTAGCATTTGCTCGCGCGTTTGTAAATTTTACCTATCCCTTATGAAGAATACTTTCCCTCTTGATTAAAAGTATCCTGTTCTTTTCTATACTCCGGACAAAGGTTATGCAAAATTTAATGGTGTTTATGAGTAACTAAAGCATAACACATAAACTCGCATACAAATCTTCTATACATTTAATAAAAATGTAAATCCGACGTGCCTGTACTTTTTCGATTTTCGTGAAAAAAAAAAATGTTGTAGATGTCTAGGAATAAATGATAAAACACATTTCAATTATTTTTAGAAATGTCTGCCTGTCTAGCTGTTTGTATGAACGCGCATCACAGATAAAGTACCGAGTACACAATAAAATCTCAGAAATAGAATCATATCCTCCAGAGAAACTTAGTCTTTGTTTCATTAAAATCGGTCCACTCTATCAAAAGTTATAGTAATTTTAATGACGAGGCAGATGAATAGATAATTAATGGATTAAATACATTCAGATTACTTTATTAGCAACTGTTCTGTACATCAGGTTCCACGCGGACGAAGTCGCGGGCACAGCTAGTTTATAATATAAGTAAGCATATCTTTCTATAAACAATTATTATAAATCGAAGTCAATATTTACGTCTTTCTGTTTCCTAAATCTTTTAAAATATGCTACGGATTTTGATAAGATTCTCACCATCTTCTGGAGACCTTTATCCGAAATGTTAATGTATATTAATTATACTTGCATAAAACAGACAAACAGACAAAACAAACAAACAAACAAACGTATCAATTCGTAAAAGGAATCTTCGGTCGCTTACATTGATATTAGTGATGGTTATTGATTGGTTAAATTTGGTTTAGTTTGGTTAAAATTGGTTGGTCAGATCTTAGGAAATACATAAAAATAATGTATTACAGAACTGCATGTATGAAAAATGCCTATAAAAAGTCTTGGATTTATATATTTCTCTCTTCTAAGAATAATCCACAGTAATCATTTATATTTCTTACATATTATTTAACTTTTTTACACTTTTTTTAAACCAATATATTTAAGAAACCAAAGATGCAGTGTTACATTATATCATCAGAATATTAATCGCTTCTCCGGCAAAGTGTTAGATATATACTTATTATTACATAGATAATATACTAGATCTACATTGTTTCACTGAAACTTGGATTACACTGGATAAAATGATATTTGATCTACCTTGTTTGTGTTAAATCGAATAATCACTGCCGGTGGTGGTTGTTTAATAAAAAATAATGTAAAATTCCGGAATCGGAAAAATATATGTAGTCTCTCAACTAACCGTATTTGTGAAGTGGCTTGTGCAGAGAGGGATAAATCGATTATTTTAGAAAATCATTGGGTCTTTTCAACACTGTTTTGACAAACATACTATTAATCCTTATCTAATTAAATACTACAGTTAAGTTAGGCATTTAATCTAGATGAAAATTACATTTTACAGCATATTGTTTTAATAAATATTTTATAAGAAATTACAAATTTTAAATTACTTTCAACAGAGTAAAACATTAAAGATTCTTACGATGCTTCTATGACAGATGAACGATCCATATTAAAGCAAATGAAAATAGACTTTAATCCATTTAAATACTTACGACTCTTAAGTAGCACATTGTATCCATGCGAAGTCGCGACGGGTTCACTAGTATATTTTCTAATACAAAACCAAAAACTTTCATAAACAAGCGTTCAAACTTCACACAAACGAATGTAGATGTTATGATTCACTAATAAACATACTGTTGGTAGCATAAATTACAAAAATACCGTATTTATTACTAAACTTGAAAGACTGCAACAATAACAAATTATGTAAAGTAAATTAAAAAAAAAATTGGTTACACATTTAATTACCACGTTCCGCCATTTTGAGATCTAGGTCTTATATAATTAGCCGAGAGGTTAATCAAAAAAACTAGATAACACTACATAGGATAAGAGAGTTGGAAACTTGTTGATAAAACTACAATATCAAAGAATAGTTTGCATGATATCATCAGAATAATTAGATTAATATAATAGAGATTATAATGTTATTGTTAAAAAAAAATATTGAGCGAAAATATTAATTTATATCGCCCAAGTCAAGTGAGTCACGGAATGACGCAATGGACAGTATAGCCAATGGCGCCGGGTTTTTACTTGGACGGACACTACGTCCATCCGGTGGGCCACGAAACCAGCGAGATTTTTTACATTCTTGGCTTATAGAAAAATTATTTATACAAAACAAATACGACTTTTTATAGAAATTTAAAATTGACATTAATAAAATTTTTAAGTGTAATATATTAGTTTTAATTAATTATAATTGAAATATATATTAGGTCTTTACCTATGAAATTGTCGTTTTGTATGAAAAAAATTAAAACAATTTTTTCATGTATTTTTAATTTGTATTAATCGAAGTAATCACCCATGCAATCAATGCATCTTTGCCAACACAGTGGCAGTTTATTGATGCCCTTCTTAAAGAAATCAACTGGACGGGAGGCAACAAATTCTTCAAAGGCATTTTGTACTGTCTCTCGGGTATTGAATTTTTCCCGCCAAGCAGTTATCCAAATTCTGCAAAAATTAGTAGTCTGTAGGTGCAAGGTCTGATGAGTAGGGCGGATGACGAAGAACTTCTAACCCCAGTTCTTGCAACTTGGAGACCGTCTGCTTTGCAGTATGAGGTCATACGTTGTCGTGCAGGAGCAGCGGAGACGAGCTATGACCAGTGCTGGTTGGAGATGTGCCAGCTCCTCCATCATTGTTTTCAGTTCTTCACAGTACACATCTGCAGTAATGCTCACCCCGTTTGGTAAGTAGCTGTGATGAATCACACCGGCACTAGACAACCAAACAGTGACCATCACTTTTCTAGTGGTAAGTTTTGTTTAGGGCATTGTTTGGGTGCTGAACCAGGATCCAACCAACTTGCTGAGCGCTTGCGGTTATCAAACAGAATCCATTTTTCATCGCAGGTAGCAATGCGATTCAAAATCCTTCATTTGTGTGTCTGTTGAGCAGTGCAAGGCTCGTCTCGACGCGTACTTCGCGCTGGTGATCATTGAGTTCATGGGGCATCCATTTGTCAAGCTTTATACGTTGCTAATTTGACGCAAATGGACCAATATTGTTTTGACGCTAACGTCAAAAGCTGCTACTAATTCAGCCGCAAATTGTGTATCATTAGTTTCCACAATCGCCTTTAATTCGTCATTGTCGACCAAAGTCTTTGGACGATCGCGAGATTCATTTTCCGGTGGAAATTCCCAGAACGGAAGCGAGCAAACCAATAATAGGTGGTGCGTTGGTTTATAGTGTTAGCTACGTAAACGTCGTTGATGTTGCGTGGCGCTTTTGGCGCGTTGCTGCCACGACGGTACACGTATTCCATAATTACTTGAGATTTTAATGTATCCATGATGACAAAAAAGATTGAAATGCGATGAAAATGTAAAATTAATCAATAAACAGATGACTACTTCTG
Organism: Antheraea mylitta; assembly: GCA_014332785.1. NCBI lineage: Eukaryota > Metazoa > Arthropoda > Insecta > Lepidoptera > Saturniidae > Antheraea > Antheraea mylitta. The sequence goes on along the minus strand of JACEII010000103.1, from coordinate 1,095,615 downwards.
GAAAAAGAATTCCATGTTTTAAAAATAAAATTAATTTGAAATTAGATTATATTAATTAAATTCTTAGCCAAACAAAAATTATTTTGATTTGGAATGGCCAATACTGCAGAACGGCAATTTCATAGGTAAAGACATATTATTTTCCTATTATATTATGTAATAGGATTACGGCAGTATAACAACCATTTGCCGAGTATGCCACCTGGGACGCAGCCGTAGGACCCGATCTCTGGCCGTCATCCGTAGAATGGTCGAGAGCAAGAACGGATGGAACTTCGTCGCCTCCTACTGAGAGGCGGTTATGTTCGCAAAGAAGGCGGCGGAAAAGGAGAGGGAGCAGACTAGCCAGTTCCCTTCCGAAGGTCAACGATCACGGCGACGCAGGGTCAGCAATTACGTGAGGCCGCCATAACAAGAGCTTGCGAGCGATGGACGCGGACACGTCCGTCACCCTGGCAGTTATTCTGCACAGGCCCGTGTGGTTGAAGCGCATTGTGCCGATGCGCCTTCCACGATTGTCCGGGGAGGGGAGGGAGGGGAAGGGGAGGGGAATATTTGTAAAGGATTAGAGATAAGAGTGAACATACAATAAAAATGAAGTGACTAATGGTGTAATATAATAATAGTAAAAACTAGAACTGAACACTAGTAGTTGAACAATAGACTAATAGATAAAGCTAAGACATTAACAGTTCACCGCATTATGTATTCGTCAATTATAACTTTATATTACATTTAATCGCCTAGTTGGTGAGTTGATAGTGTATTTTAATTGAATGATTCTTATTTATTTCTATCTGTAGAGTTCTTGTGCAGGTATTATAGGTGTTGTTAGAATAGCGTCATTTTAAATTAAATGCGTTCGCAGTAAACAAATAATCTATACTAAACATTTATTTATAATGGGGCTGTCTTTCATAGAGACATCATTCCTCGAAGTTGATGGGTCTTCTAATAATAACAAATAATAATAAAGAGAAAAAATAACGACGACAATAAAACTATTATGAATGTGAGTGTACTGCATACTGACACACGTGTCAGCGTGGGTACAATAGGGACGAGGTACGATCTATTTCCCATTCACCGCTTCTGCGTCCCTTTGATACCAAATTTTGTGTTTAGCGCGTATACTCCAGAGTGATCAAAAAGTTTGACGTGGAAAACTATTTTTTGTTTTTCTCGAACTGACTACACTATTGACCTAGCAAGGTCTTAAAAGCATCACCTACGCGGACTACGCGGATAACTATTGTCTATTAAAATTGCTTGTTATCGTGGGCAGCACAAATATCGACCGCGGGCCACATGTAGCCTGACTGTTGCAGTTTGACGATACCCGAAGAAGCCAACGATAATGCCGGTTAATAATTCCGGCCCGCGATCTACACCTCTACCCGCGCCCGCTTTCGTTTGTTTGATCGTATGGCATTTCCACGATAAGCAGTTGTAATGATGTAATCATTAACCTTCAAAAGCTCCCCTTTAATAATTTTCATTAAAACTAGGCATGATGTTTTTCCGTTTAAAAGTATCGTAACAAACTTTAACTAAGGTTTTCTTTGTTGTTTATTAGTATTTGTTTTGAGATTATTTTATATATTAAGTATGACAATGAATTTTCACGCGGTAGAAGAGTGTCAGTCACCCTTTATACATTCACCTGGTCTAAAATATGTACACTATATATATAATACCTGTATTCTGTATACAAATAGACGAAAATAATAATAATACCTTTAACTTTTAATAATAATAGTATAATAGTACCTTTTTCTCTTGTGCTGATTAACCGATTACAATTATTTTTATTTAGTTTAGTACTGTTGAAGTGAAAAAATTTAGAAATCATTATTCTATACGATTAATAAATTAAATCCTTTATTTATATCATTATTACTTAAACTTTTTGAAAAAAAAAACTTAATAGACATTGAATCTTAAATTCATTGCCTTATGGTCGAATTTCGATCAAATGAGGAACACTATTAAATTTTAATCGGTTTATATCACGTAGCGCTTTATTCGCCAACTTTATGGTCACCATTACGGGAAATACATGTATATTTCGCTGCTATTACTTATTATTGTGTAAATCCAATTTTTAACGCGAGTCGTTCTTGGCATTCGGAGATGTAAGGACGTTTTGAATTCTAAAGACATCATGTGGACAATTTAGTGCAAAGGCCGTTCATTAGAGATTACTTCCGAGGGCGCTCGAATTCGTTACATGAGATATATCATTATTTCATCCATGCTACTGTTGTCTACTTATTTAACATACAACATAACTAGAGATATACAAGGTGAGTACTGTTGTATTTCATTAAATATTATCAACCCTTCCCGGCTTCGCAAAGACATTTACACGAATTTTCAAACGAATTTGTTTTTGTTGTAAATAATTTTAAAACGGTCATACCTTGTAAGTTATTCAATGAAACGATATACTCTAAACGGTAATTTGTATTTAATGGGGTATATTATGTTATATTTGACAGAACAGCGTTGCAATAAACGATATTTATTTCACAACGCGCCATTTTCTTGCCATAACCTCAAAATATCGACCTCGTTGTTTAAAGACAGGCTTTATACATAAATATATTTAAATTCAGTGAATAAATATTAATCATAATTAAAATATTAATTGCTTCATATCATTGGAACCTTGAACCCTGTTATCTAATATGAACGACTAATATATAGGTATATATGAATAATTTATCCGGGCGGTGGAATGCAGAGGTAAAGAAAACTGTGTATGAAAAAATGTCTGTGAAATTGTATTAAATTAGGGGGTGCTATAATTGCAACAGGGTTCATTATTCTTCAATAATTTCAACAAGTTTTATAAAAATAATCACTCATAAATTCCTTAAACGTTCAGAAAAAATTCAGAAAGTTCATTTAAAGTTCAGAAAGATCCTACGACACTCTGGTAAAGGTATTACTAATATTAGGTTATATTTACAAGATTATTTCGGACCATCACGTTTGCATATAATAGCGCCATTTTGGATGGTCTTTGGAACTATTTTTTAATGTTTAGAGGTAGACAATTTTTCAACATATCGCCGTCTTTACCTCTACCCTCCATAATCCAGGCTAAGCTTTGAAACGTTTAAATTAATTTAAATAACAGAGAATTAGTCAAATTACTGTATAGGTTATACATTAGTATGGTTTTTCATATGTTGTATATTCATATGAATGCGGTAATTGTATAGTTTAACATAAATAACTTGTAGCTGTCAAAATGGGTGTAGGGGTTATGTAGTATTCTTCTTAATGCTATAAAAAATAAAATTCAGATAACATATTATAGTACATTCGCGTAAAAAAACAGTTATGCGTGATGAGATAAATTGTATTTTATGTTATCGACGTAATTAAATGAGTCAATAATAACCTCAAATATTATTTTTTTATCTCTGCTATTTATTAAGAACTGTCTTCAAATTGTTTAATTAGACGTAGTCCGGTGAAGCTGTTAAGACCTTGCTGGGTGAATAGCGTACTCATTTCGAAAAAAAAAAAATGTTTAATTAGATTGAAGTTTGTTGGTTCGATTCGTTATGATTTTTATAGTTAGTTAAAATACTAGCACGAAATTTTGTATTAGATTCTTAATCATATTACACACAAGCCAGAACTTTAAGTAGGCCTGTAGGTGTGATGTGTTCCATCAGATACATTATAGAGCATATTTTATAGGTTGCTATATTTAACCAAATCGCACCTAAACATCGGTTAATTCATTCATTAAAGAAAGGGCATAGCCGGTTAAATATGGGAAATCTGCCCCCATGGCTTTT
>JACEII010000103.1:963072-1086797 GCA_014332785.1 Antheraea mylitta | reverse complement strand
ATTTAACTTTTTTGTAATAACCCCAGTTTTGTTAATTAGAAGGTTTAAAGTTCTTCTTTCCATTTATTTGACAAACTAACGAATACATTATTTCTTGAGTTTCACTAGGAGCTGTTCATAAAATACGTCACAAAAAATATTAAATTATATGACCTCCTCTTCTCCTTCCGTCACACTATGTCAAATTTTCTGCGACTTGTGCCCTGTTTATCAAATGTTACATGTCTACCTCACAAGTTACATGTTAGAATTTTTTAAGTACTTGTAAATAATGTTTATGAAAGATACGAGTATAGAAACTCACAAGATACTAGGAAATTGTGTACAAGTTATATGAACTAGTGTTTTTAATTTACAAGGTTTATTGTTTTTGCTAAACGATTCAAAATAATTTCTGTATGTTATGTAGCTAATCTGCATAAATACGATCAAATACGATACAAAAACTAGTCCCGTAAAGTTTTTAAATACCTTGCATTTCACTAACTACAGTGTAATTTCCAGCTTGGTGGCTAGACTTGGTGAATATGATACATCAACAGACACAGATTGTCTAGAGGACGTGTGCGCTGATCCAGTTGTCCTTATTAATGTGGTTGAGATTATTCCTCATCCAAATTACAGTGACAACGGACATGATATTGCGCTACTCAAGCTGGAACATGAAGCTCCCTACACAGGTAATATTATTTGAAGGAAATTTATAACTTTTCAGAAGAAAATAAACTTGGAAGAAGTACTATTAGTAATCATATCTTTGAAAGCAAATTGCAGATTTTAAATGGTGTAGTTTGAACTATTTAGTAGCAATTTGCATTTTGTAGTATAGGCTTATTTATTAGAACTACTTCAATCTATTGATTTAAATTTTACCGTAAACAAACGATTTACCTAGTTTTGAACAACACTAACAACAACCTACTAACATGTTACTACTTACATTGACAATTTGAATAGTTCTCCGTGTCTTTATGTAATTCTTTCACAAAAATATTTCGAGTATCAAACTGTTTCTAACAGATTCTCAATTGACATTAACTATATAAGTAGATACAAATTATGCTTCAAACCCATGTGCTATGTTATATGTTTTTTTTTCCAATTTTAGACTTCATCCGTCCAGCTTGCCTTCCATCAGGCGTCCTCGATCCTAATGTCATCTTCGCTGCATCCGGATTTGGGGAAATTGTTAACCTAGGCTATTATAGTAACACGAAGAAAATCATCCCCTTACCGAATTGGAGTATCGAGGACTGTCAGACAGCGTACGCAGACTTCAAACTACCTGAGAAAATCATCTGCGCTGGAGGGGAAGAAGGCATCGACACTTGCAGAGGTGATTCCGGTGGACCTCTTACTTGGATTAAGAACAGAGTTGAATTGTGGGGAGTGACTAGCGCCGGTAATACACATTGTGGGAAGAAAGGATCTCCTGGACTCTACACCAGGGTTATAGACTATCTAGACTGGATTCACTCCGTCATTAACACGTAAGCTACTTTAAAACCGGACCTCGAACTAGAGAATCTCATTGGTCTATCTTCGTGTTAATGGAGAACTAAATTATTTATCGATGATTCACACAGTTTTGGAATGAAATAGGGGAATAGGTGTGATAAATAACAATGACGGTTGGATTGCATATCGATATTGTATATAAAGTGTAAATAAGTTACCATCATGGAATTAGCGTTTGATTTGACTACGACTGTATCTTATATGTAGATGATGTAGATAATCTTGGGATTATGCAGCTGTGTTCACCGTTTTATGCTACAATGTAAAGGATATAGTCTGAAACATCTACCAGCAAAAGAAACTAATAGAAGAGTTTCCAAGAGTATACCAACCTATCAATGGCTACCTCAAGCTTTCTGCCCTTCTTAGGTCGAGCAAGGACCATGAAACGATTTCCTAGCCTTAAGAATATGGCTTCGACAATGGTGTTTTAGTTATGACAGCGCAAATAATTGTGACTAGGATAAATGATTGTACTGATAAATTATTAAGACTTCTTTGGGACATTGCCAAAATTAATAAAGTAAGAATGAATTTTGTAAACATATTTTTTCATTTCATTAAAATTAAGCGCAAGTGAACTATATTTTTATTTATAACCGACCTTTTCTAAATGTCTGATAACATAGAAATAAGTGACATAAGTGCCTGCTGATCTTATGTGAATTTCATAAATCTGTGTATCAATTGAAATATCATATTTTATAATTATAACTATCAATAACACATTATTATATTATTGTAGGACACACGTTAACGTATTTTTGGTCCTTCGAGCCGGCTGAACTATGTGGAAATACATATATTTTTCGAAGAAGAAGGTAGATACTGGACATCAGATAAATAAAACAGATATTACATTCTCTAACATTTATTCAGACTAGATCAAAATCTTAATAGAACGAAACAATAAACATTTAAAGATAATAAATCAGTCTTCCGTGTAGATATTTTATAGCATTTACAGCTAGGGATTTAAGAAAACAGATTTACCGAGTTACCGATGAAACGATTTTATATTCAAAATTGAGCCTTAACCGTTAAATTATATTTACAGGTAAAACTGTGCTCCAATATCCGTAATCTCGTAAGTTATTAATTCAACTGTATTTAAGTTTTTGTAGGCTCTGAATTAAAGAAAAAAAATCCGAAGGACGTCTATTAATTACGTGACGCGTTATTAAAGATTTGCTGACCATTCATCACCTCCTGGTGAAATATCGTGAGATTTGTTTCACTTCGTTTTCCTAATTTCAAATCTCTAATTACAAATATTATTATATGAGATTCCAGTGTACCAATACTAAATAACTGTATATATATCCATGCAATTTAATATATAGAAGAATTGTGCTAGATATCAGCATATTTATATCTATAAACATGCCTTATATTAAATTAATCTGATTTGCTCACATTTTTACATTATATATTCCCCGAAAAAAAATGACTTTCCACTACATGAGATTTAGTGAGATTCAGTATGAGCCCCCTAATTCCGTCACGTAATTAATAGACGCTCCCTTATTACATAATCTTATATCGTTATGACTAGAATATTACATAGATTTTATAAATACTAGTTTAATTGTGATAAATATTTACAAGATTCTATTTACAATATATGATTCAAGTTGCAACTAAAACTGAAATTTAAAAATTGGATTTCCAAACTACACAGTGATAGCGACAATTGTGTTGCTACATTTCGAAATTATTTAAATTCAATTTTAATCGTTCATATTAACATGTTTAATCTTTTCATGATTTCCAGTTCTTATACTTTAAGAACGAGGTTTAAATTTTGCCGTTCATACGGTGTTTCATTTTTTTATAATCTACATTATTTTCTTTTTAACAATTTTGAAGATTTCGAGAAATAACATGACGTATAAGGAATGGCTAAAATTGGAATTAGCTTATTTTGAAATATAACGACACAATTGTTACAAACTAGATCTCAATACCTATACACGTGCTGTATCAGCTGATATACGGATACTCTTTAAGTATTTTGCATTCCAAAATCACTGATCATTGATCCACTGGGATTCGAAATAGAACGGAGTATTTATATGTTAGGGTTATGACCCTCATACACGAGAATAAAGTCTCAATAGTTACTGTTTTTCAGTTTGTTGTATGTATGTTTGGATTGTCCTAGGCTTACCGTAAGGAGTAATTCAATCACTTTGTCGAGTTAATATTAAATTAATAATAATATTAGGTAAAATAATTTAAGCGTAATTTATTTAACCTTTGGCATATATAAATATTGATGGTCCACGAAAAGTAACTTATATAAACGCGATCACCATTTAGAATGATAATTCTTCTATATATAGTTACCTATGGTGTGGGGTTCGGCAGACTTCTGGAAGAAAAAAATCATTCAAATTACCTCCAGTTTCAAGTGAATACCTGATCTATATAGTAAAAGACTAAATATGACAGACTAGATTTTTTAACCTAATGTAAAAAACAGTGACTAATTATATCATCTGAATGTATTAAGTCCATTTACTTATCTACTTTTCTCTCGGAATTAAGTCGCGTCTTCATTAAAATTACAATCACTTTTGATAGAGTGAACTGATTCTAATGAAACAAAGACGAAGTTATATCCGAGGCTATGCTTTATAGTTTACTGGGTGAGATTTTATTATGAGCTCAGTACTTTGGCAGTGATACGTGTTCATAGAAAAAGTTCGCATCATCCTATCTTTGCCGTACCGTGAAGCAGTGGAAGAATCTCCCGGCTAGTGTGTTCCCTCCTTCCTATAATATGGGGTCCTTAAGCGTAACCTGAAGAGACATTTAAGCAGGCCGGCATGATAGCGACGACCGACGAGGGATGACGTATCTCTCGGCAGTCGCCGTTGTTTTTGGATTGCACTGTGCTTATCATCAGGCATAGTGCAGTCACTTTGCCGTGCTACTATAAAAAAAAGTCAGATAGACAGACATTTCAAAAAATGATCCTTTTTATAGATAAATATAACATTCAGACACATTTGATATACATTCCACGTATAGACAACAGTGTCAACTCTTTATAACGCAACATCTTTCGTTACTTCGTCCTTTTCTCCCTTCTGTATTACACGAATCAAAATTTAAAAAAAAAACTCTATTCAATTTAGGCCCTGAGAAATTGTTTCATGTACGTACGTTAAGATGAAGCGATACTTTATCAAATCAAACAATTGTAAATCTAAAATTGAAATAACCCTGATACTCACTTCTTGGAACACTTTTCAACGTTGATTTCGAGAGACTATCGCTGTCTTCAGATTCTGAACACATTTGGAAACTTGTCTCTGAAATATAAATTAAACTTTATGGAATGATTACATAAGCACACAAAGAAAATGATTTATAAATTTGACGTCACCTGCCCACTGAACATGTGTTACGACCGGCTGAATTCAAATCTGAAATCGGTTTGAACTGAGTTACTCGTAAAATAACGAAAATTTGGTGTTTTTGTAAAAAAAAAAATTGAGCCGTCACAGGACGCTTGCTAGATGTGAAACATCAAAATTGTTCAAATCAAACGAATCTCAAATTCTAGAAATTTTGGTGTTTTGGTTATAAACAATTAGGCCGTCACGGGACGTTTCGCAGATGTGAAACATCGAAATTGTTCGAATCAAACGAATCTCAAATTCTCTAATTACACTATAGGTATGCGAGCTCAATGCGGCAAGAGAGATTGCGGACAGTCGCTTGCGCATGGCATCACGTCGCCACGTCTCACACGACCGTCACACCAACAATCAGGTTTACCTGTGCCTATAGATGTTTCACGTCAAAAAATGTGGAAGGCGAAGCATGATTTTTATATGTTTTTATCCGCTGAATTCGAACTTGAAGTTAATTTGAACTATAAGCAGTTTTAATGTAGGTGGATTAGAAAAAATCCTTAAAAAATGCCATAAAATACAATGAAATGTAATTAAGCCAGTGAAAGAAAAATTCGTAAATCCGGTTGGAGCACGGTTTTTATGTAATTTGATTTGTTGAAACCGATTCAGAAATTTAATTCGACTGTTAGACTTCTAAAATACTAGCCCCTGCCCGCGACTTCTTTCGCGTGCAATAGTTACTTTGGGATACCGCTAACACGCAACCGAAGTTCTCAAGAGGAAAAAATACCCGATTTTGAAACACTCTTCATTGGTGCTCCGCTCCTAATGGACTTAGCGTGATGATATAACCCTATAAGCCTATAAGCCTATAACCATCCTTGATAAATGAGCTATATAAAACTGAAAGAATTTTTCAAATCGGATCAGTAGTTCCTGAGATTACCCCCTACAACGTCACAAACTTTACCTCTTTATAATATTAGTATAGATAAATAGATCGTAGAAGACTGACGTAATAACAAAAAAATTTAGTATTTTTTTCTATATAGATACGATTAAATACATTACTATTATTTTTTGGATCTGATTGCCTCTTTGCTATCTATAGTTCTATACTAATATTAGGTCTTTACCTATGAAATTGCCGTCTTGTATGAAAAAAATTAAACGATTTTTTTTTTCATGTATTTTTTATTTGTATTAATCGAAGTAATCACCCATGCAATGAATGCATCTTTGCCAACGCAGTGGCAGTTTATTGATACCCTTCTTAAAGAAATCAGCTGGACGGGAGGCAACAAATTCTTCAATGGCATTTTGTACTGCCTCTCGGGTATTGAATTTTTTTTCTGCCAAGGAGTTATCCAAATTCTGGAAAAAGTAGTAGTCTGTAGGTGCAAGGTCTGGTGAGTATGGCGGATGACGGAGAACTTTCAACCCCAGTTCTTGCAAGTGCAGTATGAGGTCGCGCGTTGTCGTGCAGGAGCAGCGAAGACGAGCGATTGACTAATGCTGGTTGGAGATGTGCCAGATTCTCCATCATTTTGTTCAGTTCTTCACAGTACACATCTGCAGTAATGCTCACCCTATTTGGTAAGAAGCTGTTATGAATCACACCGGCGCTAGACCATAAAACAGTGACCATCACTTTTTTAAGGGTAAGTATTCGTTTAAGGCATTGTTTAGGTGCTGAATCAGGATCCAACCAACTTGCTGAGCGCTTGCGGCTATCAAAAAGAATCCATTTTTCATCGCAGGTAACAATGCGGTTCAAAATTCCTTCATTTGTGGTTCTATTGAGCAGTGCAATGCACGTCTCGACGCGTACTTCGCGCTGGTGATCATTGAGTTCATGGGGCACCCATTTGTCAAGCTTTTTAACCTTGCCAATTTGACGCAAATGGACCAATATTGTTTTGACGCTAACGTCGAAAGTTGCTGCTGATTCAGCCGTAGATTGTGTATCATCAGCTTCCACAATCCCTTTAATTCGTCATTTTCTACGAAAGTTTCGGACGACCACGAGGTCCATTTTTCAGGTCGAAATTCCTAGAACGGAAGCGAGCAAACCAATAACAAGTGGTGTGTTGGTTTGTAGCGTTAGCTCCGTAAACGTCGTTGATGTTGCTTGCCGCTTGTGCCGCGTTGCTGCCACGACGGTACTCATATTCCACAATTACTCGAATTTTAACGTATCCATGATGAAAAAAAAAATTGAAATGCGATGAAAATGTAACAATAATCAATAAAGAAATGGCTACTTTTGGAAAAAGAATTCCATGCTTTTATATTTATTTATAATAAATTAATTTGAAATTATAATTTTTAGCCAGACAAAAAATATTTTGAATTGAAATGGCCAGTACTGCAGAACGGCAATTTCATAGGTAAAGACCTATTATTATAAAGAAATAAGTTTGTGAGTTTGTGACGTTGTGACGTTGTAGGGGGTAATCTCAGGAACTACTGGTGCGATTTGAAAAATTATTTTAATGTTATATAGCTCGTTTATCGAGAAAGGTTATAGGCGATATATCATCACGCTAAGACCTATACGAGCGGAGCACCAATGAAGAATGTTTAAAAATCGGGGTTTTTTTTCATCTTGAGAGCTTCCGCTGCGTGGTAGCGTTAGCCTAAAGTAACTATTCCACGCGAACGAAATCGCGGGCAGAGGCTAGTTTTTAATATCCAACGAAGAAAGCCAGAATTAACTAGTTCTTGATGATCATAATTATTGTAGGTGGTAGAGCCACGCTGAAGCTATTACTGGCTTCCGTATGAGTAGGTCGGCTCGCCCAGGGTAGTACCACTCTCTCTCAGAAAACCGACGTAAATTAACAGTGCTTGCATTGTTGCGTTTCGTTCGGTCAGTGAGAGCACCAGAGGCCCAATTCTCACCTTCCTCCTCTTCTCTACTCTTCCCTTCCCCCTCCCAACACAGGGTGGCAACGCACTTGCGACTTCTCTGGTGTTGCAAGTGTATATGGACGGTAGTGATCACTTAGCATCAGGTGACCCACCTGTTCGTTTGCCTCTTATGATATATATAAAAAAAAACCTTAAACAAATAGTTAAGAACAATGCGCATTTTCCTTGGGCTGCCCTCCAGAACCTTCCGCGGTTTTAGCTAATAACAATTACTCTATTATCAATGTTATTTAAAAAAATTATATACCGTTTCGTTCAACTTTTTAAGATTTTGAATTGGTAACGTTAACTGTAGTTGCACAGATCTATTAACCAAGAGAAATACTCTAAGATTAGGCAATTAAATAAAATCTAAACTTAATGATAATCTGTAAATACTATTAAAGTTTTTAAAACTTCTTAATATCCTTTATTATACGAACTCACTTTGTATATGTAGATTTTTTTAACCCAAATTTTTCACTTTTCCTAAAGACTCTTCTAACATTTTCTTTCATGCAAATCTCACCCTGACAATATAAACACAATTAAACCATAATTAGTGCAGCACTCACTTTAGGACGAAGAGATGTGCTTACATACAATTGATTTTTATTTATACACAAACCATTTATTTAGACAAAGCTAAGATAATATTAAGTAAGGCTAAAAAAAAACCACTTACCAGTGTCGTATCTTTGTTTGTTGTGTCGATTCGGTATATCTTGGTTATCGACGTGACCAAAAGTCTTGAAGCCGACGGCGAACTGCGCGTACGGACTTATCTCGTACAACTCTACAAGTGATTTGTACTAAATGACAATGAGTTCTCCTAAATACATAATTCTATACCAAATACGTGCAAAGACTGCTGTCGTATCTTTGAATAATACTTTGGCACGTACGGAAAGAGACATCCTGTGTTATGGCAACGGTTTTTTTTTCGAAATGAAACCGCTGTTGACTTGGAAAAGTCTTTCCAGCTTCACCGAACTACTGAGGCGAGCGCTGAAGGCACTCAGCCGATTTGGGATGTTTGGGCGACTAACTCAAGGGTGCACGGCACACCTCGATTTGGGCTGTCGCCTGATTTGTGCAAAAATCGCGACCTATCTGAGCTAACCTAAGCTATCTGGATATACGTATATGAGTTATTGAAACATGCATGTGTACCAAGCATGCGTGTCTCAACAACTCGTATATGTATTTTGTGTTGGAAAAATTCCTCTAAACTCTGAAAAAGAACAAGCACCGTGTAAGCGTGTAGGCGCGCATGTGTGTATAGGTGATGTGTCTGATGTTGTAGCAGTGATATAAGGTTTTGTGTCACTGTATCGCGTGAGCAGCGTACTCAAGGGCTCCACGCCGAGGGAACGGACCTAGGCTTAAGCCGCTGCCGAGGGGGCCTAATCTGGTGTCATGGCAACGTTAAAATCGAATCTTTAGAACTTACTTCAGGGTCATATGTCTCTTCCCAAAGGAAAGTATGGATATAATAACTACACCAGCCCACGAGGTATTAGTGATTTCAAACTAAGAAATCCACAGTTGTTGTTTTTCACCATACAGTAGTACTACAAGTACATTTCTCAGGCTCAGGTTTCCTCGCGATGTTCTCCTTGACCGTCAGCTGATAGCGTTACCAATTAAATTAGTAAATGTACGCGAATACCGAAAAATTCCTTATAGTACATGGCGGGGTTCGAAATTGGGGATATCGAATTGCTTGTATAAAGAATATGTTTAACGTTTATTAAATTGTATGTTACATAAATGTCCACGCGAACGATATCGATTCGCGATAATTACACAAATAAAGTAAGGATTTTCTAAAACTTAACAAATTGCTATAAATAGTTCCCAACTTGCAGTCATCGTTTCTGATAACAGAATTAACATTAAACAACAATTAGGGAAACCCTAACCGAACTGTTTCATATATAAACATTAACTTGAGTCATCCAATTAAAATGCTGATGCATGTCTTCATTCGTTTTTATACATAATCTATGTCTTTTACCTGTTTACTATTACCCTATACATTGATCTATTAAACTTCAAAATTGATTTGATCTACTCTTATACAAATAAATGACAACTACATGGTAAATAAAAAAAAACAACTTAAAAAAATCTTTTTAAATAAAGTGATAGGGGTGACGCAAAAATTATTCGACAGATTGCGGTCAAATTTGTCAGTTTTACTTTTTAGACTCTTCGTCCTTACCTCAATGAATATTACGATTGCTATTATTTATATTTATTCCAGGTGAATGTTTAGACAGTAGCAATATTTATGTAGGACACTCTGCAACCGATTTTCGTTATAAATCAATTGAAATATAGGTGCTCAATATTTGACCTAATTATCTAGAAACATACAAAAATTAAACTTAATCCTCTAAGTATCTATGTTTAAGCACAATATCAATGACCGTCGGGTCAAGTGAAATGAACATGGGAGCGGCATGAAGAAAGTAAAAGGGTTAATTGTCCGTTTTATTATCGAAGGTCCGGGTCGCCCCTTGTAGCTTTCGACACCGGTCATTGCACCTAATTTTATTACGTTCGTATCTATACTTTTGTAAGTCTTAAAACAAACTTTGAATTATGTTCTCTTTGTTGTTTATTGGTATTTGTTTTGATATTATTATTTATATGTTAAATGTGACCATGAAATATCATCTATTAAGCGAATAACCTAACACCTAGTATATAAAAAAAAACTCTAAATAGACACGACCATGACTTTAATTAAACCCTAAAATTTAATCGAATCATATTAAATTAGAAAAATCTATGATAAAGAATATTCCTCACCATGTTTTGTGTTATTCATCATATGTATCGGTGCGCTGTATATCCGATTTTGTGTATTGATGGAATTTTCCTTAACACTGGCAAGATTTGTATGGGAAGTGTTCGCGGTTACATTTCCACTCTCCGATTTATTATCAGCGGCTATTGAATCCCTGCACTCGTTCAAATTTCCGCCTCTAAAACGAACTAAGTTAGCTTATTTACTTAACATAGCTTATCTAACACGTCATTAGATAAGCTAATAAAGAGTGCGACTCCGGAAGCGTTTCGTGTCCATGAATTATTTGCGTCATCATATTTTATTTATCTGCATACTTTTATGGGTTTATCATTTGACAGTATTATTTACCTAATTCTAAAATGATTTTAATATAAGTGACGCAATAAAATATATCAATGATAGATACTATTATACGTCGTAAAACATCTAACTTGAGAAATATTTCATTCAAAAATTGAATAGCCTATTAAGAATATGATTAATAGTTTCAGAAGTCGCTAAATATACTCGTATTTCAATAACATCAAATAATAGGTCATAAATAATTAGTGTCAGTGAAACGCGTACGGAGCCGCAGGCCGACTCTAGGTTATTTGTAAAGCATCTCTTTCTTAATTTGAACAATTTTGAACACAAGTCAATCGCAGCTTGTTTCATTTGCATCTGGTTTGATTCACAAATAGTTGCATTCGCGCAATTTATTTCATTCGTTACTCGTTTCTATCAAATCTCTTCTCATCCGTAACTTTCTCATTTGCATCTCTTCTCATCCGCAACTTTTTCATTCGCATCTCTTCTCATCCGTAACATTTTCACTCACATCTCTTCTCATCCGCAACTTGTTTCATTCGCATCTATTTTCCTTCGCAAATCATTCAGTTCGCTAATAGTTTCATTCGCACCTCATTTTATTCGTATCTCTTTTCTTTGGTAAATCATTCAATTCGTTTCATTCACGTTTTCTCTCTTTGTTTCATTATTTTTCTCATTCTCTTTGTCTCTTTGTTTCATTATTTACTATTTCATTTCCATCTTTTCTCACTCGTATTCGCACTATTTGCAAACAATTTGTTCCCAGTGAGTTTTTATTAATTTGTTATTGTGAAAGTATCATGGATAGGTTATCTTTAAAATATAATTACAGATAATAAACACGATTTCATTGTAAGCATCAGAAAATTTCAATAAATTGCCTGCAGTGTCTGAAAGGATATTTAATTCAGACATACCTCTGTTTTTTCACTAGTATGTAGATACAACTCATCAGACATAGTGTGAGAAGAATAGAGCTGCAGACTATAACTAGCATATTCAGATCGAAGAGTTCTGCTGGAGGACCGATTTCACCTGGAAATTATAAGAGTTTTAAGCTGTATTATATACCTACATACTACTGAATGCAAGATCTTTCTGTATGTCTGTTAATTACTACATATTATAAATCAAAGTCCTCTGCAATGTCTAGATGTCTATATGTTCGCGATAAAATAAAACTACTGAACGTATTTTCATACGGATTTCACCATTAGATAGAGTGATTCACGAGGAAGGTTTAGGTATGTAACTTATCAGGGCAGGACAACGTCCGTCGGGCCCACTAGTAACTAAAATAGAAAAACTGCGGTAGAGACGTATTAGCCTATTCATAAAATAGAGTTTTAATTTTTATTTCAACATTTGTAGATGGTAGAGCCACACTGAAGCTATTACTGACTTCATCATGAATGGGTCGGCTCCAGGGTTATATCACCCGACTCACAGAAAACCGACGTGAAGTAACAGGGCTTGCATTGTTGCGTCTCTTTCGGTCAGTGAGAGCGCCGGAGGCTCACGTCCTCTGACCTTCTCCCTTCTTCCCCCTTCCTTTCCCCCAACACAAGCTCGCAACGCAATTGCGACTGCTCTGATGTTGCTGGTGTCTATGGACGGTGGTGATCACTTAACATCAGGTGGCCCACCTGTTCGTTTGCCTCCTATGATATAAAAAAATGAAATTTTGCATACACTTGTCAGGGTGACAGAAGAGAACATAGGATATTATTTATATAGATATAGTTTTGATCCCGAAGAATTGGTGAAATCTACTTTAACACAAGCGAAGCCGCGGTGAAGAGGTAGTCTTATATATTTGCTACTATATTACACTCAAACTTTTAAATATGAATCAATACAATGCTGTAAATGATTTCCTAAACAGAAATGACTAAATATTGTACTGTAGCAAAATATTTTTTTTGTTTTTTTTTTTTATCTTTATTTTTGGCAATCAATCATTTAGGTTATTACTGCCATTGTCACGTAGTCAATAATATTACAAGCATCGTGCAATCATTTCAATAATAAGCGTCGTGTCGTGTCGTGTCGATAAACTAACTATATTACGCAAAACACCACCAAATTTACAAAATATAGAGTCTAATAACACAAGATTATGAATAAAATATAAAATCCACTACATGACAGACTGAGATCCCGCCAAAAACTGCCTTTTATGTATTTTTATAAAGGATAAAAATAAAGGAAAAAAAAAAATAGGTAATTTTAATGTTGAATTAAATTCTATACCGTAAAAATATATGAATAACTTTTCAGAGATAAATATTAATAAACAGTTATAGCTTTCCTGTTTTTCAACTAATGACGTATTAATTTTAGAATGTTCGGAAATGATAACGAAGAGTTTGTAAAAGGCAATTTTTAATGACTTTTGCAATTAATTTGACAAACATTTGCGTCAGCAGTTTGACGTAAATTTGAGGTACAGTTTTTTTTTTTTTTTAACTTTATTTTTGGCAATCAATCTTTCCGATTATTACTGCCATTCTCACGTAGTCAATAATATCACAAACTTCGTGTGATCATTCCAATATTAAGCATCGTGTGAAACCATATTCTAACAAGATAGTGGATCCCTTGCTAGAACCTTCTAGGGAGTTTTTGTGGCATCTCAGAATTTCATGCTCCGTGTTATTATTTTCCATTCACTTCACCTATGCATAATAAACTAACTATATTACGTAAAACACCACCAAATTTACACAATATATAGTCAAATAACAGAAGATTATGAATAAAATATAAAATCCACTACATGACAGACTAAAATCCCGCCAAAAACTCCGTAGAGGTACAGTTTCTTATCGATTTTATAGGAAATGGCTTTTAAAATAAAACTTTTTTATATAGTATTTAGGGTGTGAGAAAATGAGATAGTATTTCTAATGTATTTCAAATTATTTACAAAGAAAGGGTGAAAGAGAAACTTGAAATCTATAGCACATTATTTTCTGCCAGATCGTAGTGACTCTTGCGCACTTATAAAAATTATGATGGGTTGTGTATTATTAATATTGTTAATATATATGTCGGGGCAGCGATAAAATGGCGTCCATGTACAAGTATGAAGTCATCCATAGTGACGTCATGATTATGATTTCATTGGATAATCCGCCAAGAACAATCCAATAATACGTTAATCGATACAGAAACACAACACTGACTATAGTTACGACGAATTATATGTAGGTGCTCAACTATCTGAGCGATTATACCCGGTATCTAGCCATCGGTCGCCTCTAAGGGCATTAAGATACATAAACAGCCAACAATCGCGTCTCACATCGGGGTAAATAATAAACAGCCGATAACTTCAACTAATAGCGTTTGAGGTCATTTCCGATATAGTCAATAGCGCGGTATCGCAGGTCAATAGTGGCTCACCCGATATATATTAAAGTATTAAAAAATAATGCCGAAGGTTAAGTTTATCACCTCCATAGTGTATTCATGTCATTCTTTTAAAACTTAATTAACACACGAGCTACTATTCTACCGCATACGAAATACACACATTTTTTTTAAATATACTTTATGTGTTTTAACGTTTGATCATAACATTATCTAATATTAAATATGTGTTCTAAGATGATAAACATTCTATACGTAGAAGAGGGATTGGATTTCCAGTACTACTGTTGGAAGACACCAACACATTTCCAATTTGAGGGTGTTATTTTTTTCAATTTCATTGGTTTCGCATAAAGATGTTTGGAATGATCAATATAAAGGAAGAGAGGGGTGATAGCAGTTTGATACGATTATCTACTATCCCTTGACGTGTTGCATGAGCATTATAAAGCGTTATATATAAAGTAACCAAGATTTGTCATTTATGATTTAGATGGAATTTAGAAAGTCGTGGCAAATTGAGGTTTTTTTTCACAACCAATGTTTTAGTAAATTATTACTGACATTATCGCGTAGGTTATGATATTACGAGTTTTTGTGGTCATTTCAAAGAATTATAAAGATGGTGGCCGTCTTGTTGCAACTTTTCAGAGAGTTTTTATTGCAAGTCGGATTTCATGCTCCGTGGTATAATTTCCAATCCACATTACTCGTGCACAAATAACACAAGATTATGAATACAATATTATAATACATTGCATGACATTCCGATATCTAGACAAAAACTCCCACGACGGTTTCCTTCATCATGAATTTTGAGTCAGTCGCAAGGATTCTATGCCATCATCAGCAATTATGACAAAAAATTCTGTAAATACGTCATAGGCGCTTCGACAGCAGCTTGTTAAAACTTGACTAACTAGCTTATTTTTGACAACTGTCCCGTCAATCCGCCCGTATCTATGCAACATATAACTATTTCTTTTTCACCACCAATATTCAGAATATGCCATCTTACTTGCGCATTTTTTTATATACATCATAGGAGGCAAACCAACAGATGGGTCACTCGATGTTTAGTGATCACCACCGTCTATAGACACCTGTTAACACCAGGGGAGTCGCAAGTGCGTTGCTAGTCTTTGTTTGTGGGGTGAAGGGGGAAGATGGGCCTCCGGCGCTCTCACTGACCGAACTGCAAGAATGCAAGCACTGTTACTGCATGTGGGTGTTTCTGTGTATTGAGTGGTAGTACCGGGGGCGAGCCGACACATTCATGCTGAAACCAGTAATAGCTTCGTAATTACTGCTAAAGTAATAGTAACATAAATCTAAGATAGTGTGGCGTCACGATATTACTTTACATATGTGTGCGCTATCGTGACATTTGTTTCGTCAAAATATCATGTAGGTAACGTATTTAAAGCTTTTTAGTTGGAATATCGTTGGTTATCAGTATATCAAGATTCATGGTAACTTACTTCCATCCTGGTTCTTCGTAGCGAATGTATAGATGGATGAGACGGCTCCTGCTTCGTTCGCAGCCGTCACCCTCACCTGGTACCAGGTCCCCGGTACCAAGTCACCGATCGCGAACGATCCCGTACGATATGACTTCGTTTGATACAATGTCGGGATACTCCACGATGGTACATCTGTAAATGACTGAGGGAAAACAATTCTTCTTAAAGAAAATGACAGTGTCAGAATATCCAAAAAAATAAATAGCCCAAAACCGCCTAAGTATTCCGCATATAATGGCCATAGTCTGGTAACGCTATCTATTATTTCCTCATTTTTGTTCCGAATATTTTACCTATACCTTCTCATGCCCTCTCACCTATATTTACTGTCTATGTATTTTATTTACTCCTTCCTTCTCCAAAAGAACGGAACGCTAATCGCTGCCCGCACCACAATCTCTTCGTCTAACCCAGTATTTCCCAACGCGGGGCCCACGTCCCACAGGAAGGCAATTTAGAAATGGACTCGACACGACTTTAACCCTTTCGCTTTGGGTTATTTAAATGCAATGCTAGAATGTCCATGACAAATTTAACAAATAAGGCAAATTCTTAAAAAAAAAATGACGTAAATAATAATTACTTTCGTTTGACGTTACCAAAATATCAACTGGGTAATTAGAGTCGTCAAGTTAAGTAAGATTTTCATTATATGTTTTGAATTTTTACTTATGTATGGGGGTTATATAAATTTTAGAAATGTTAAGGTGGGGCATGGCCTATAAAAAGTTGGGAAACATTAATCTAACCGCTCATGAGAACGCATGCGAACACGCAAAAAAAACATGGACTAAGTATTGAGTTATTTATTATATTATCGGTTTACAAACATTAACGGGACTACGGTGTACATGTTGTATTATAATTGTCCTAGCATCGCAGTCAAGACTATGAAACCACCCGGTAAGATCCGTTCAATATCCTACCTCTAATTATTATATATTTTCGTAAATTTATACATAGTCCTAAAACGATACGTTCAGAACTTTTGACGGGATTCATTCCCAAATAGAACTGTTATGTTGTTTGTACACTAATAGATGGCGCTTCACAATATTTTGGGACAGCTGTAACGCGGTATTAAGAAGAATGCCAAATTAATGATCTTTTCTTTGTTTTAGGCAACCAATTTTCTACATTATTACTGTGATTGCCGTGTAGGTAATTTTACAATTGTCTTCTAATTGCCATGTTCTGATAAAATGGTGGCTCTCTTGCTAGAACTTTCTAGGGAGTTTTTGTGGTATCTAAGAATTCATGCTCCGTGGTATTATTTTCCATCAAATTAACTGGTGCTCAATTACCAATTATATTTCGTAAAGTGCCACCAATATTACAAATATATAGAGTCCAATAACACAAGATCTATAAATATAATAAGAAAGTAAATGTAAAGTGTCTGAACTTTTAGATTTTTGGAAAAATAAAAATTGTTGTTGTCTAGGAATAATAAAATACATTTCAATCAATTCTAGAAATGGCTGTTTGTATGAACTCGCATCTCTGTTAAAGTACTGCGTTCATGATAAACCATTTTCAAGAAAAACATAAAGGATATCTTATATTATTTTATAATACTTTTTATAATCTTCATATTTCACATGTACATAATTTGAAGATCTTGAAAAATAATGGGAACGACTAAAATTGAATTTAACTCACTTTGAAATGTAAACGACTCATACGTATCTCAATCGCCTTATATTTCCTGCTTTAAGTGACAAACGTTAGAAACAATTTACGTACACGGGACGGACAAACATGCGTCAATGTTATTATTTGACGTATTTAGAATAAGTCGTTTGCTTCGCTATATTATTTGTTAAAACGTCTACAATAACACTCTTAGAATGTTTTTAACTCCTTACTAAATATATAAATGCATTAGTTATGCATATTCTGTCTGTTTGTCCTTTTTTACGTCTAGACCTCTGAACCGAAATCTGAGATACAAGTAATTGGGGATTTGGAAGAGTTTATAAACAACTTTTAATCCTAAATACTTTATTTTATAGAATAAATCTGCAGTTATAAGTTATCGTAAATACAGTAAAAAAAAAAGAAAAAAAAACATGTCTTTTCGAAGTAAGCTTCATTTTAAAAGTAGGCACTAAATCCAATATACAAGTCATTACAAATACACATTTGAAATTTGAATTTGAATTTGAAATACACATTTGAATTTGAAATACACATTTGAAAAAAAAAAAAGTTAAGTTCAAACAGGTTTATGTTCATTGAGGAAAATGTACAGAAATAACTGTAATGGTTTAAAGAAAATATCTAACACTAGCAATAAACTACAACGTCTACAACGAACAGACATAATGCGTTTTTTCTTATAGAAATCACTAATTTTTTTAATAACTCAAGTATGGATCACATGAAATAATCAATTATGTGAAAATTAACATTACATTTGCTAATTTATTTTAAAAACCAAATGAGACGCAAAATCCATACACCAATAATCTCTTCACAGAAATAATAAAACAGTCTAACTATTAAATACGAATGTAGATGGCGTCAAAAACAAATTTTGTGATAGCATAAGCATTACCAAACGTTTGGTACAATGTGGTTCGAAGAATATGCGTATAGATGGCGCTTAAAACAAAAACGAGATAATATGACATGTAAATACAAACAAGTTTAATTTATCTATAAGTATGTATAACAGTGTATTTTATTTTATTTTTGGGAACCAATCTTCTAGTGGAAGTTCCTTGAGACCATTCAATCAATTAACATATGGTGGCCGTCTTGTTAGAACTTTCCAGGAAGTTCTTGTGGTATCTTGGATTCCATACTTCGTGGTATTATTTCACATTTAATTCTTACATCTATCTTACATCTATCATATATCATATATCACGTAATACACCCCCCATATTACGAAATATATAGCCCAGTATCACAAGATATTAAATAAAATATGAAAGTCACTATATAACGGTCTAAGATCCCTTCAAAAACTCTTAAAAGAGTGTAAGCAATAGTTGAATGTGACTGACCAGGGTGTTGTGTGCCCGTATCCAGGCTCTGGTACCGAGCTGCCGGTACTCGATGTCCCAGGTTCGAAGCTCGCAGCCCGCGTCGTCCCACCCGGATAGTTGTATGTATATGTGCGAACAGTTGCTCCACAGCCATTCATTTGTTGACGGCGAGATAGGCACTTGAGATATAAACCCAAATAAGTTAAACCTCCGAAGAGGTAACTAAAGGAATAAAGACACAAAGATCCTTTGTTCCCTACGCCAGTGTAGGATACACTCGGAGTTGCAAAAAGAATGGGTGAGGTACCTAATACAGAATGAGTTCCAACTAGATCACACCTATTTTATATCAAGTGCCGATGTATTTCTAGGAATCATGTAGGGTGGTAATGATTTGTATCTGAATTAATTTACGACCAATAATAATATCATCATAGTGGTTTGTATTGTTTCGTGTTTTAGTATCAGTCATCGTAATTCTAGCTATATATAGATGCAGGTCAGCATAACAGCGTCTATTACCAATGAATTAGAATTTTCTCTATGGTCACTGTTGTCTTCAGATTGAACTAGGAAAGGTACCGTCATTGAAACATAAAAAGAAATGTCGAATGATAGATTAATTATCAAATATTGGACCCGTATTATAAATAAGTAGCGGTCCCTACGAATGTTTTCCTGCTTTGATAATTAAAAAAAAATCTAAAAGCCAACAGCTGCGCTATCTACCATATCCAATTGTTAATCTAAACCGTTCTCGGATCCACTGGAACACGCACACAAAATTTCATCAAGGTTGGTCCAGCCGTAAGGAGGAGTTCACACGTACGGCAGAAATTTTTATATAAAATACATACATTATAAGTAGAGGATTTGTTCTTGAGTAATATGAAATATCAATATTAATGATCGTTAAAACAAAAGTTGTCAATGATATTGTCAAAAATATTAAACATTTCGTATATGTACAGCTGACAATGTAGTACGAAATATGAGAGACAGATGGCGTTAAAACATAATTAGATTTAACTATATATTCGATAGGTTTTATTTTGTACAATTTGATGTTTTATATAAAAATCTACGTACCTCCACCCAGAGTGCTGACGTCCATGTATGCAGGTTGGGAAGTCCCAACTTTGTTAGTGGCAGTGATTCTAAGTGAGTACTTAGTACCGCACTTGAGGCCAGTTAATGCATGTTTCTGTATGCCCGACAAGTTGGGCAACTTGTCCGCCTGCCAGGCCTCCTGCCAGGGCCCGTTCGATTCCTTCCACGTCAGACTGTAACCTGATAAGTCAAGCTGATTATTTTGTTATGAATAGATTCTTTTTAAGACATAAAGAATACAACAAAAAAAAAACACATACTCATTGAACAATAATTAGGCGTTCAAAATTTTTCTAAAATTAGATAGTTGTATTAAAAAAAAAAAACAAAGTTATTTAAAGATCTGTTGTCAGGTGATTGACTTTTGTATTAATAACCCGATTTCAGTTATCAGTACATAAATAAAATAAAATATTGTAATCGTAGAAGGATATTTTTTTTTACATTATACGTAAGGACCTATTACATCAACTATTCCTTCTATTCCGTCCTATTACAACTATAACATCAAATATTATACGATTTTTTGAAACGGAACTTCATAAGTCGTAAAAACAGACGAACTATAAACATTACTAAAATCTAATAGTTAAAGAAATGGACATATAGATGGCGTTAAAACTAAATTAGCTGATAACGTGATAATATCAAATATTTTACTTAATAATGTAGTACTAAAATTTACAGTTCTAGTGCCAGATAAATTAAGGAATAATAATAGTAGCAAGGTAGGGGTATATTATGAAGAGAAATGGAAGCCATGTAATTAGAAAAGTTATAAGTACGATCATGGACGATTGTAGGAGTAGAGGAAAATCGAAAAAGATATGGATGGATTGTATGAAAAATGATGTGATTAAAAGATATGAATACTGAGATGACACCTGGCAGGGGATAGTGAAAAAAAAAAAAAACATGTGTTGACACTATTTAGGAGAGACAAGGGTAAGAATATATCTAATCTATCCATACATCTATCTATCTAAATACCTTTAAACGATTCTTGTATATTTTTATATTTGTATATATTTAGGATCTCGGAAACGGCGTCATCTATTTCCGTGAAACTTAGTAAGTAGGTAGTTTCGGTGACGGTAAATCGATCTAGCTAGATTATATTCATAGAAAACTTTTTTAACTGAGATTTCAGGCAATGAAAAAATATATTCATATTCTAATGAAGGTAAATATCGCCGATGCTGTCAAAACAAAAATAGCTCAGGTGGAAATTGGTTGCTTCAAAAATCCGTGTAACCCCAGTTCGAATCGAGTGTATATAATTTTTTTTATGATGATTTTGTAAGGCAAACAATTTTTTTTTTTAATTAAATAAATGATTTTATCATTATAATTATAAGAGGGATGTCTTTTTTATATTTTTTTTATGTGACAAAATGCTAATTTTGTGAGGCAGACCTAACAGTTTATTTTAATTTAAAAATGTTTTTTAAAAAATCGAGCTAGGCTCGATTGTCCGGGAACTAAAGATTTAACGGATAGTTGGCATTTATATCAAATTAGGGTTACATAATTGCATGTACATTCTATTTTATTTTTAACTGAATTTTCACTTGACTCCACTCATAATATGCTATTATCTGATTTATCGTTCAGGAATGGTATTTTTTTCGACCTGACTACGCTATCAACAGCTTCACCGGACTACTAAGGCGAGCGGTTAAGGCACTCAGATGACTTTATTAGGGCAGGAATCGTATATTTTCCCTGAATGAACGAGTACCCTAGGTAGGTAGGTCTTTGTACTCCTAGAAACATGTATCGTTTTCATATTGATCGATTTAGTAGTTGAAATGAAACAAATACACTCACTTTTGTGTTAATAGCACAATAAATTAGGATTTAACTATTAGATGCTTGACATTGAATATTCCAGAAGGATTTATATTATAAAATAATTCTAAGATAGACTCACTGATCTTTTGAGTAGTTCTATTGGTGATGTAGTAAGGTTGCTCCCATTCCACTAGTATCGAGTCCTTGTAAGGAGTCGCTCTGAGTACAGGAGCCTCGGGCAGCGGCAACACTACCACAGTGTACTCCACCGAATCAGAACCGTATAGATTTTTCGCTAAACACGTGTAGTTACCGCTCAAAGATTGGTCTATGTCTGTAATTGCATTTTTTTTTCAATAGTGTTACAAGTACATAGTAAAGATTGTTATGCTGATGATATGTCGCCGCTCGTCCACACACTGGGCATCAGATGATTTATGATGAGAGTGCATAGGTTACAATAAATATAGTGTCGAAAAAAGTTAGTTTATACTTAATCGCCTAAAAGATCAGGCGAATTAAAAATTCAATTCGTGGTTTAATTTTATTTTTAATGCTACGGCTTTTACCCTCGTTTTTCTACGTATATCAAATGTTGAAGCATAAAACAAAACACTAACCTGATGATATTAAAGAATACAATTCACCAATCATCCCAATCTCTCACAAAAAGGCAATACACAATTCTTTCAATTACACAAGTAAATATATATCGTTATATTAAAAAAAGAGCTATATCCAATTTTAAATGTTACGTTATTTTTCAAGATCTTCAAATTCTGTACATGTGTAATAGTATATCATTAATAAAAAACTAAACACCATATGAATAACAAAATTTAAACTTCGTTTTCGGTGTATGAAAACGAGAAATCTTAAAAACATTAAACATGTTATATGAATGACATATTTATTTATAGATTCTTAGCGACAAAATGGAAGTGCTAGTTATTCAGGTGATCTTAGAAAAAATCCTAAAAGCTATGGTTTCAAAAACTTCTCCAACCGACAGCTACTGAACTGTCATCGCTTGGACATTATCTAGTCATATCAAAACTTTGTAACTGAATACTGATAGATTAAGGGCAAAAATGCAAACACGAATGTGAGTTTAATGGATCATTTTGTCCCATGTCCCAGCGCAGAGAATGTAACGCAGTAAATGGGAAGATGACAGTAATGATATATAGGTCATTTATTATTCGAGACTCAATTGCATCCGTTTACAAAGTAGCTGCAAACAAGTATTATTGGAGGCCTCGCGTTTATAAAGTCTCTAATAAATACTCTAACAAATACATACTGTTGATAAGCAAGCTGTCGTCGTGGTTCCTGGTGAACCTGGGGTGGTGGGTGATGATGTTCTGGTTGTGGTACCAGACCGTGCGTGGCGGCGGAACCCCCACGCACTGACACACCAGCAGCAAGGAGCTGCCCACACCCACCGACACCGCCCCGCCCAGGGACGATACTCCCGCTACAACTAGAATAGATACCGCACATGACGAGAGAAAGGAAAGAAAGAGAGAGAGAGAGAGAGAGAGAGGGAGAAAGAAAGAAAAAAGTAGTTTCTTATTGAAACAAGCAAAACAAATTATACAGCATGACTGGTTAAAGAATTGCAATATTCTCTCTCTTTCAGATTCTCTCTCTCTATTCTAAGATTACTCATTACTTGATTCTCCTTATAAGTAAATAAAAAAAAATGGTGCTTAATATTTGACTTAATTATCTCGAGAAACGCATAACTGATATACACTCAACATCAGGTAATTTACGCAAAAATTGAACTGGGGCAATAATAAGGAAAGCAATGAATCACACCGTGCCGCACAGTCCCACCCTCGCCCCACACCTCGATCTGCGCCCAGCCTACCTTTGTTTGACGGTACTGCGTTCCAACGATAAGCAGTTACGTAATGATTGACCTCGAAAAGCTCCCCTAAAATTATGTTCATTGAATTCGAGTGCGTTTTTTTTACGTTTAAAAGTATCGTTCCCATAATTCCAAAAGTTTAGAACAAAATTTAACTAAGATTCTCTTTGTTGTTTATTAGTATTTGTATATTATTATTTTATATGTTAAATGTGACCATGAAGTGTCATATCCTAGAATACTGCGAGGGTTTAACCTTTCACCTGATTACATATACAAATCAATAAAAATAATCTCCAACAACTGGCAACCCTATTCAACAAATATGCTGCAGTATAGGAATACTGCAGCGTTGATTTTCAATGAGAGTCCATATGATATACGGACATCCAGTCAGTCATATTCATGTAACAAAACATTAAAAGAACAAATCTTGAAGTTAATAACTAATACAGAGATCTAAGAAAAATGCCAATCCGAATAGTTATAATTCAACAATGCCAATAAGTTAAAAATAATTCGTGATGTGATTTCCCCACAAATAAACAGTATTACAATGTTACATACAAATGTAAATAGAATATAAAAAATAACTTATAAATTATAGTTTAAAGTCAATAATTATAAAAACTGATATCTCTGAATTCATTCATGATACAATATGATTGTATATTAGCATTTTCCCTGTTATTAACACATCCTGTTGAATTTTGTTTTATAAACGTAACTGCATTCCGCAAGATGCCGCGTATATTACACAAGCGATCAAAAAACTCAAGTTTAATAATTTGTATGTGTTTTCGTAAAATTGTAATTGTCAAATCAAAATACTCTTTATCCAATACCTTTAAATCTATCTAATACCTTTAAACGAGCAATTCTTGTATATTTTTATATTTGTATATATTCAGGATCACAGAAACGGCATCACCTATTTCCGTGAAAATTAGTATGTAGGTAATTTCGGGGACGATAACACGATCTAGCAAGGTTCCATTCATAAAAAAATATTTTTTTTTTACTGAGTTTTCAGGCAATGAAAAAATATAGCTAGAATATAAAGGTAAATTTCGACGGCGCTGTCAAAGCAAAAATAGCTCAGATGGAAATCGGTTGCTTCGAAAATCCGTGTAACCCGAGTTCGAATCCGAGTGACAGCAGATGAGATATATTCTTTTGTGAAAAAAGGTTAATTTTATAAGACAAACCTAATAGTTTATTTTAATTTAAAAATGTTTTTTAAAGAACCGAGCCAGGCTCGGTCGCCCAGGCCCATTTTATGCCCTGAGAAGGCTATTGTGAACGTCAAAACTACCACGGGTCGGAAAACAACAAAGCTATCGAGAAGAACCAGCAAGAAACTCGATCTGGTTTACATAATACACTAGCCTGACCCCGCGACTTCGTTCGCGTGGAATCGAAACCCCGATTTAAAAAAACTCTTCATTGGTGCTCCGCTCCTATTGGTCTTAGCGTGATGATATATAACTTATAACCATCCTCGATAAATAAGTTATACAACATTGAAAGAATTTTTCAAATCGAGTCAGTAGTTCCTGAGATTACCCCCTACAACGACACAAACTTTACCTCTTTATAATATCAGTATAGATAGATAAAATACTTTTTGATTATCACAACATAATAGACAAACAAGGTTTTATTACAAAAAAATTAAATATGTGTTGAATACTTGCTTTAAAAAGGTTTCGTATTAAATGCACCGCAAGTCTAACCTAACCTAACCAAAACGAGTGTTAGCCGGGTGTATAACACAGTCGATGCAGTCCGGATGGCAATAAATACTTCGTAGTTACTTTAACTCTTTATTTGGCCAGAGTTACGGCTTACAGTACTATTCACAAACAAATGCGTAGATAACTTTTTTTTTTCTCGAACTGACTACGCTATTGGCTTTTATTTTTTGGCATTTACAGCTTCACCGGACTACAAGCGTAGATAACACCGACAACTTGCCTTTTATAGGCCGAACTATATAATATATAAAACTTACTATATAAATCAAAGCAATTACCATTTACTTATAATTCCCCTATATGTTTTAAGTAACACAAAGATAATAATTAACGAACAAATTAATATTATTTACGTACATCAATTCTATAGAAAATCATTGTTATTTATGTATCTGAAATATGTTCAGACATACAACTATGTGTGTAGAGTAGCGACATCTAGCCCTTTAGAGGTCAAACTGACATCTATCCCTTTAGAGGTCAAACTATGGAAGTCAAAGCAATTACTATTTTTATCATAAAACTAATGTTATGCAAGTAATAAATGAATAATATCAATTCCTATTTATGTCTTCAATGAAATCTATATAATTATAATAATTCTTATTTATGTATCTTTAATAAAATGGCGTTAGTGTTGATGTGTCTCTCTTATATGTTGGCGCTTGGCGATAGTATCAATGCGTATATCTAATATGTGGCGCTAGTATCTCGGTGTTTTGAATATGACGAGCGGTATCGGAGGTGGGTAGCTAACACGAGATAAAAGACCAAGATGGCGAGCATTCAGCGATCGCAATGCATTTAATACAAAACTTTTTTAAAGCAAGTATTCAAAAATTAAAGTAAGCAATAGCACCGTTTAAGTTACCCAGACGTCACCATCGTTAACATATTGATCCACCCTATAAATAACCTTTATGTATTAAGACCCCTTGACATAACTCTTAAACTCTCTATCAGGCAGATTGGTAAAAAGTTTTGGGACAAAATCTAAGACTATTATCTAAAAAGGTGTTACTGGTCCTAGTGAGTTATTTACATTATGTCGGTCCTTTTTTTAAATAAATCCAGATGTCGACTGGTATCCTATTTTATTTACCCTATGATTGCTAAAACTATTACTGATCATTTTTATACATTACCAATTTTGGAACGACATATTTCCCAAAAGAATAGAGAAAATTGATTCAAAATAAAAATAATTATAACAGCTTCATTCACAATCCTTACATTCAATCAATTACAAATTGACATTGTTCTTTCCGTGTACAAACATCCATTGAGATTAAATATACCTTTTTGAAGTAAAACCTCTTTAGGTGCGACTAGGAGATAACTGGGGGACAATGCAACGGAAGTCCGTTACGGCAATATGGCGTCACGTATCTGTACCATCCGGTTAGATAATAATTAAACTTAACCAAAACTCCTATTAAATCATAATTAATTTAATTCGCTACTTACTGTTCATTCTCTTTTATAATTTATTTACTTTATAACAAAGAGTTGCTAATAATATTTCCTGTATTATTTAAGTTCCGCATTAGCTGATAGATGGCACTACTGATAATGAAGCTTTGACTTAATTTGTTACTTACTATTTATTTGATTATCTTTCTCAATAATTAATACTGTAATATCTTATCAATTAATAAATTATATAAGCTTCCTGTATATCATTAAAATCTTTCTACTACTATTTGAGTCAAATACGAACATAAAAAGGACTCAATTTTTTAAAGTAAACACCACGTTACTAAATTTTGGCAATAAAATTATTATACGGTTCGGATTATACTTATATTTAATGCGATCGATTATTCTGGATGATATAATCAACCTCAAGTCTACGATTTTTTTCAAACTGAGGCAGAACCTTGGTAGACCTTTAGTATTTACGATAAATTAAAAAAAAAAGAATTGACTTATTGCCCGACAAACAACAAAGTAAATTAACCATTTCGATTTTGAATTATATACCTAATTTGGTATATAATGAGCATCAATTAATTTATGTCCTCAGGCCAATTATAAAAACCGACAAAATAAGTGTTTAATAAATATAGCATATATGAACAAAACCACAATGAATAATTCTATTACAAATCAATTTACTGTGAAAACTTGCCGAGACAAATATTATAATGTATATATAATAATTAAAATAATAAAGTATGATGTATACTACAATAATTATTATCTGGAAGATACGTCATTTAATTTTCATAGAAAACCATACTATCAAGCAAAACATTGTTTCAAATTACATCACTCTAATACATATATTTAGTACGGCCGTTTTTATACAACGTTATATCGAAATATAGCTGAAAGTTGAGCGGAGATTAGAAAAAAAAACGGTGTGTAAAGTTACCTCGATGCGTCGGTGAGTGTGAGACTCGCCTGGTGGCGGAGCCCTCACCGGCGCTGGTGGATGCTGTACTCCACACCTCGTAACTCCTCCCGGGAGTCAGGTCTTTCAACTCGAGCACCGTCCGACCCTCACCTTCCACTCTGTACGTGTGCGCTGGGCCGTTGCTATCAAATCAAAAGTATTCAATTCAACTTAGGCTCTGAGGAATTGCTTATAAACGTTAACCTACCACCGGTTTATTCATTTACTAGCTGACCCATGCAACTTCATCTGCACCAAATCGGTTATTACCTGTTTCATTTATATTTTTAAACGCGAAAAATCTTATTAAACCTAAAACCCGATTCCAGTAACATCTACCATTTTCAATTGTAAATCCCGAATTATACAGGGGCTCACTCAAATATATATCTAGTCGGTATATGAGAAATCTTTAAATATAAGCCTAAAACCCGTTCGCAGCTTCACCTACCGGGTCCAATTAAAATAAAAACTAACTT
Organism: Antheraea mylitta; assembly: GCA_014332785.1. Classification (NCBI taxonomy): domain Eukaryota; kingdom Metazoa; phylum Arthropoda; class Insecta; order Lepidoptera; family Saturniidae; genus Antheraea; species Antheraea mylitta. The sequence continues at coordinate 1,058,557 of JACEII010000103.1, read as the reverse complement.
AATACTGGAGATAAATGATTTTTTTCCGATTTCAATTACATTCGTTGTGATGAAATATTGAAAATATATATTTGCCAAGATAAACATTATCTATAACACTGATGGTTAATATACCTTTCTAACATTGAAAAAAAAAAATCTAAATTGTATCGGTGATACCAGAGATTCTCTGAATAGAAAAAGATAAAAATATAAAATATAGCTTAAATGTTTAGCTAATCTGTCTGCTATATATATCACAAAAAAAAATTACCAAAATCTATAAAGAATTTCATTGAATACAAATTTTTGTCTTTCGTCCATTATCCTGGAAATTCCTTTGCATTTTATGGGACAAAAGGTATCCTAGATGTGACCCTGCAATTAATGTAAAACCTACCACCGGTTTATTTATTTATTTTAGGGTTATTAACATGCCAATTCACTAGTAAATATATAAAAAGTAGGATTATTGTGATTCATTCTGAATGTAGTTATATTTAGAGACAACCACGACATGTTCCAACAGTAAATATTAATAAAAGTACATATTAAACTATTTTACATATTCAAAGATTTAAAATGATAATACAGAACCAAGGAAATTGAAACTGTAAGAGAAAAATAAGGAAATATTGAACCAACTAAAACTGTGTTTTGTGAATAGACTGATATGCCTCTATCGCTGTTTTGAAATGATTTCGTTTAGCAGAGAACATGTCGCGTGTTGACTGGAGAGTGAAAGCCTAAATTTAAATTAGTACATGCATGAGAAATGTAAATTGATACATATTTATTAGATCTCGGTTTTAATAAATAGCCCATTCATCGATAAGAACCGGCAGGAAACATACTGGTTGTCTTTTCATAGATATTTTTCAATGATTATGTATAAAAATTTGTAGCTACTTTACGTATATGATATTAAAAAAAAAGTCACGATAACGCACACATACGTAAGATAATATTGTAATGCTGTAGCTATCTTAGATAAAATGTGGAAGTAAGATGGCATATTCTCAACATCGGTAGTGAAAAAGAAACAGTTATATGTTGCTTAGATACGCGGGGATTACGAGACAGCCGTAAAAATAAGGTAGTTAGTCGAGTTTTAACACAGAATTTTTCAAATCGGACTAAGACTTTCTGAGGTTAGCACGTTCAATCAAATAGATAAACCCTTCAGCTTTATAATATTAGTATAGATTACTACTCTTTTCTCGAACTCAACTGAACCCTTTATTAATATTACTTCTCACAGTGAACCGATTTTAATGAAATAAAAAATAAGTTACTCTCGAGGATACACTTTATGATTTCATTGAAAGGCTTTTATCATAAACGCAAAACTTTTTGAGTAACACGTCTTCATAAAAACAGACAAACAGATGGAAATTTCTAAAATCTTTGGGGTGTAAGGGGTGTCAAATAACATCATAAGACTTGAGACACCCAAGCCAACCTCACCTGCACGTGGTGCACCCTGCTGATCAACGAACGAGGCAATGGCGATAGCGGGGTGGTAGGGTTTTACAGCCCGACTGGGTCGCAACCACCATGTATATGGCGAAAAAGCCCGTCATAGTGACTCGCTTCTGCGCGTCGCGTTTCGGGATCAGCCTGTGCATATCCAGCTTTTTGCAGGCCGACATGATAGTGGCGACCGGCGATGGATAATGTGTCAATCGGTGGTCGCTATTATTTTTGGATTGTACTGTGCTTACCATCAGGCAGAGTGCAGTCGTTTTGCCGCGCTACAATAAAAAAAAATGATTGAAATATATTTTATTACTAAGACTAGACCTGCAATAATTTCTTTACATAAATCTAAAATTACAGACACGTCAGATTTACATTACTAGTACCTGGGTGACCGAGCCAAGCTCGGTTCTCTAAAAAACATTTTTAAATTAAAATAAACTGTTAGGTTTATCTTATTATATATATATACATATATATATTTCTTGTACTATTACTACGGATCCGAACAGGGGTTACACGGATTTTCGAAGCAACCGATTTCTTTCTGAGCTATTTTTGTTTTGACAGCGCCGTCGAAATTTACCTTTATATTCTAGCTATATCTCTTCATTGCCTGAAAACTCAGTTAAAAAAAGTTTTCTATGAATAAAATCTAGCTAGATGATTTATCGTCCCCGAAACTACCTACATACTAAGTTTCACGGAAATAGATAACGTCGTTTTCGAAATCCTGAATATATACAAATATAAAAGAATTGCTCGTATTAAATCGATTATATGTATAGAAAATATTAAATTAAAAGCATTGTAAAAAAACTTCAAGAGTATTTTACCTTGACGTAGGTTTTATATACACTGTGTAATACAAGAGTTCGCCGTTGGCGTGTTCTGGTCTCTTCCAACTAACTAGAAGAGATGACGAGGACAGCACCAACACTTTGATATCTGCTGGAGGACCTGGCACTGGAAAAAAAAAGTCCATTACTAATACATAGTACAGTACTAGTACGACATTGGTGTTGATCTATTAATTTTCATTAGTCTTCCTATATATATACACAATAATTCTAGTTTGAGATAAGGAGAGCCTGGTATAAAAAAATCATTGGACCAACATTAGTCATGTAGTGAATTTTACATTTTATTCATAATCTTGTGTTATTTGACTCTATATTTTGTAAATTTGGTAGTGTTTTACGTAATATAGTTAGTTTATTGTGCATAAGTGAAGTGAATGGAAAATAATACCACGGAGCATGAAATTCTGAGATGCCACAAAAACTCCCTGGAAGGTTCTAACCAAGGAGCTCCCACCTTCCTAGAATATTGAAATAATCACACAACGTTTGTAATTTGACTACTTTGACTACGCGATAATGGCAGTAATAATCAGAAAGATTAATTTTCAAAAAAAAAACATTAGTACATAGTACAGTAATAGTACAATAGTTAATTTTTTTTTTATGGGTCTTCTTATCTCTACATATATAATTCTTCTGTCCGTGTGTATGTGACTGAACTGCTCCTAAATGGTTGGACAGATTTCGATGACTTTTTTTTCTCAAACAAATAATTTATAATTAAAAATTATCGAGTTCATTAATTGAGATATAAATTACCCTATCTCTTAAGTTGGACCAAATGAATAAATTCCAACGTTTCATGAAGTTCGGTTGAGGAGTTTCGGAGTACATCGGGGACAAACATTATGACCTGGATTTTAATATATTTAGATAGTGTAGATAAAACTCACCATCTTGTAATGTAGCGCAGATTATCGGGTAAGAGTATGGGCCGAGGCCGAAATTAGAAAAGCCCGCGACTTTGACCGTATAATTCGTGTATTTCTTTAAACCTTGGAGATAGGTTTCCGTGTGAAGCGACGTTTGGTTACTCCATAACATATCTGCTGAAAAATAATTTTATATCCTTAAATTTTTATAGTGTAATAAATATGTATTAAATATTATGAATGAATGAACACTTATTTGCGTTTTTTTTTATTTGTACACTGTCGAGCTTAATGCTACAAGGTATTTTCTTCCAGTTAACCAACGGTTTTGTTATCACGAATAAAATCTATCGAAGGTGTATATAAAAAAAGTTAAGAATATTATAAGGAAGCTATTCTGTTTATTCACAATTGAGGATAATGCACCAGTTAACATAATACAATAAGAAAAAGCATATTAAATAAAACCCGCTTTATCACATGAATACAACTTATACTATTAATTATGTTGAAAAATACAATTATTTAACATTAAATATTGATAAAAATTTGAAAAAAAAATAGAACAATAATAAATGAAAAGGTGAAAATGTATTCGTCTATAAAAAGGGTTAAAATAGAAGAGTCGTTACATTTCAAAATAAGCTGAATCCTATTTTAATCCTTCGTATAATATGTTAATTATTTTTTAAGATTTCCATAAACGAAGTTCAAATTTTACCGTTTCTGAGGTTTTTTTTACGAACTACATATTTTACATGTACACAGTTTGAAGATCTTGAAGAATAACGTAGAATATTAGAATAAAATAAAATTGGATTTAACTTACTTTGAAACGTAACTACTATACACATGTCCGATAAGAATCTTAGTTTAGATAAATAAAGGGTATTTATAACCTTCAGTTGTGTAGAGGATAGTGTAGCCAATGAGAGAGCTGCCCTGTCCTGGTAACACTATGGGTTGCCACCCGACTCTCAACGAGGTGGAAGACACCGCTGTACATTCTACCGAAGAGGGAGCTTGTTCCGGTGCTACCATTAAAAAATACTATATAGTTGACAACAGGAAACATGCAAAAAGTTTCATTTTAAATTATATCACAGAGATTTGAGGCTTTGATAAAGATAAGAAAAAGTAAAACGTTAAGGTATGCATAAATATGCCGGAAGCTCATGTCCCTCTTTTCTCCCCTCGCCTTCCACTCCCCAAACATAGGCTGGCAACGCATAGGTAGCTCCTTTGTGTCTATGACAATGATCTCTTAACATCAGGTTTCTTGACATCAATCCATAAGATGAAAATGCTTTACAGCATCTGAATACTATTTATTTGATATAAAGATAGCAAAAGGAAAGTTAGAATATGTTTTTTTTTTTTATTGTAGCACAACAAAGTGACTGCACTGTACCTGATGGTAAGCATAGTACAATCTAAAAACAGTGGCGACCACCGAGAGACAGATCATCCATCGTCGGTCGCCGCTGTCATGCCGGCCATAATGACGAAAGTCACTCGGTACTGGATATGCACAGGCTGATCCCGAAACGCGACGCGCAAAAGCAAGTCATTTTGACGGGCTTTTTCGCCATGTACATGGCGGTTGTGACCCAGTCGGGCTTTAAAACCCTACCACCCCGCTATCGCCATTGCCTCGTTCGTTGATCAGCAGGGTGCACCACGTGCAGGTGAGGTTGGCTTGGGTGTCTCAAGTCTTAAAATGTTACTCGTCACCCCTTACACCCCAAAGTGTGTGCATGTGTCAATGAATGACTTAATATTTTTATTTGCCTTGTGGTGATATCAATCCATGAGATGCAAATTCTTTATAACATGTGATTATTATTTATCTCCCATACAAGCATCGTATTTTCAATCGAATCTAATAAGCTATAGTTGTTTATAAACAATGGGCAATCTACCCAGTCATCAGCAAGTCATTAGTACCTTTGTGCCTTTCAATTCGATCTTACTGGTAAATTATTATTAATGGTGCCATAAAAGCTTAAACAAAAGCAGATCACATTATTCACAAGATGACAGTCATTCACCTTCTGTAAAGACAAATTTTCTGATATATGTTCAACTTGAGAATAATAGTCTAGCTAGGTGAGTTTAAAGAATACTATAATGTCATTACGATGTTTTCCTCGCATGAATTCGAACCTACAGCCATCAACGCAGTGTTCAACTACTCAACCAATTACGTTTTAACCACAACGCATCAGGAGTCTCCAAAAATTATGTTAAAACTGAATTAGTTATCCTCATATTTACATAATTCGCACGTCGAAACTTTTGAACTGGTATGTAACTTATGGCTACTTCTCCATTACTCTTACCTCCTTCTCTGGTATCCTGGAAAACAGGTAAGGTGTATGGTCCCGCACCAGCGTTGGTATAAGCTGATACCGAAACTGCATATCTGTAAGAGAATTTGGATTCCATAGTTGACCGTAGATTATAATTCCATTGGAAAGTATAGAATGATAATTTTTAACTTCGGTTTCACAAACCCCATATAAGTTTCATATAATCCCATGTAATAGTTATGTTAGTTCCATTACAATACTTCATACGATTTAGCAATGTCCACACAATTGTACCTTTAAAATGGGTATTAGTGGACAAGATATTTGTTCCTTGGATTTGTAGATTTCTTCAAAAATTCCAAAAGCGATTTCCTTTTATAATACTGGGTTACTATAACCAAATAATGTTTATATGCCCCATCGTATAGAAATACTAACTTTCAGACAAATATTATAAATGAAACAATGAGTCTGTTCGTAACGCTTGCACGTCACAACTAATCATTCGATCATTATGAAATGTGACATGCATAGAAACTGTGAAACAGATGAATAAATACATATAATCTACATTATAAAGTCACAAACAAAAGCTAGTAGTATTTCAAAAACACGAGGATTTATCTATATATCTTTTGTGATAAATATCTACATAAGAGATAGATATATATTTATACATTAGGATTACTTTTAGAAATGTGTGGTGTAACTAGAATGGACAAGATTGGGAATGAATATATTAGAGGAAGTTTGAAAATAACACAAGTGACAGAGAAATTGAGGAGTAATAGGTTAGCATGGTACGGGCATGTCACGATGAGAGATGAAAACCATGTAACTAGAAAAGCTTTGAGTATGATAGTCGATGGATATACGAGTAGACGAAGACCGAAAAAGGTGTGGATTGATTGTGTAAAAAATGATATGTGTGTAAAAGGTGTGAATACTGAGATGACATCTGACAGGCGACAGTGGAAAAGGAAAGCATGTTGTGCCGAACCTACTTAGGTGAGATAAGAAGATGCTGATTACCTTTAAAAATCCTTTGACTAACTTGTATGAAATCTAGTACACGGAATGTTTATGTCACACCTCAATTGGTAAACTATAAGAATTCTCAATAATGGTTTTAGAGATTACAAAAAAGAAAAGAGTATTTACTGATTTTAAAGAAATGTATGCTGCAGTAAAAGTAACATTACATGATGAAAATAATTTAATGTATAGCTGACTAAGGATATTTCCTAAATCAATCTTAGGTCTTGGTTAAAAATTTAAATACAGTCAACAAGTCAAGGAAGAGTTTAAAGGATGTCTAAGTCAAGGGTACAAAATAGTTACCTAGTGTTCTTGAGAAGGCCGCTCACTAAAGTTTCCTGTTTGCCCGACACTTGCGAAACTTTAAGCGTCCTCGTATCTGCGTCCTCTAGAAACAGTAAAGTGGTAAGTTGTCCAACTTTTGCGCATATCTCCCATTGTATTACTATATTTTTTTGTTGTAATTGAAGCACCAACAAAATTTACACAAGGACAGTCCAAGTATTTATAAATTATAGACTCTATATAAGGGCAATCATAATTATAGGTGCTTACTATGTATTCTATGCTAGGACGAATAACTTAATTAAATGGACAAAAAAAAAAACAACAAAAACTAACTTAACATTCTAATTTTATTTCTTTTTTTATCTTAAATTACTTAAATAAATTTCTTTTAATTGGCTGAGATTGTTTGTGAATATAGATATATTGGAATTGGAATAGATTTGGAATTATAGAGCGATATTGTTCTATTCAATGGAGAGTAAAGGCCCAAATTTATTCGGAAATAATAAGTAGCGAAAATATTAAAACGTTATTATAGTACAGTTTAACATGTGTCGAAAATATTACCTATATGAATATACAAAAATCCAGTGTCATGATGTTCGTCCAAAACTCCAAAACTACTGAGTCAATCTTCATGAAACGTTGGCATTGTTGTTTTCCGAACCGGTGGTAGTTTTTGACGATCATAGGTGCCTTATTAGGGCCTAAGCTGAATAAAGTATTTTTGATTTTGATTTTGAAACGTAAGTTTCATCATTCTCGAACAGATGGCAAATTAGTTTGTACGTTCAACTATTAGATTTAAATCTGTCATAGATAGCATCACGTTTTATGAAATTCTTTTTCAATAACTGAGCCACAATACCACGTGGCTGTGTCAGCTAGTAGTTATATATACTTTTATATCCCGTATGCAGTTAAAAGACGAATATGGAAACCAGAAACAATACCATTTTTAAAATAGACTGTTCAGAATCGTGTCAAATTTTTCGAATAATGACGTTTGCCTTTTATAGATTTCCAACGAGGTTTCAATAGAGGTTATTGAAAGATATAGAAAACGTAAGCGTAGAGTTACCTGGTCCAATGTTTTGTGCGACAACTTTTACTTGATAACCCATAATGACTCCATTATGCGATTCCCTGAGCGGCGGTAACCATGTTACATAGAGCTCCCCAGGGTTCTCTGTCTGCTGGACTTGCACGCTGATTGGTGCAGATGATGGAGCTACAACGACATCCTAACTAATACTATAAATGCAAAATTAAGTTTGTTTGTTCCTTATGCCTTCAGGCGTTAATTTATTATCAAATTTTGTATAGAAATTATTAGGTGTATGGAAAAGGACATGTTCTTGTAGGAAATCGGGGCCTCAAGTAGAAGAATACAAAACTAGAAAATCAATTGTTAAAATATAAATCAGATTTCCTATGTAACCACTGTTGTCACTCAGTGTAGTAGTGGAATGAACAGTAAGCCCAATAGGGTACGAGAATCACCCAAGACATAGTACACAAACAGTCATCATCAGATGATGACTTTTTATCCTTAACCCACCTAAGTAGTGTCGGTACAACGTGTTTTCCTCTTTCACTCTCCCGTATCTGATGTCATCTCAGTATTCACACCTTTCACACACATATATTTTTTCACACAATCCGTCATTCCTTTTTAAATCTTCCTCTATATCCGTCCATCATTATACTCAAAACTATTCTAGTTACATGGCTTTCATCTCTCCTCATGACACACAGTATTAATATCTAAATATACAGGGCGAATATGAAGTGGAATGCTTTATAAATATTATATAGAGGTAAAGTGAGTTTGTGACTTTGTGACGTTGTAGGGGGTAATCTCAGGAACTACTGGCCAGATTTGAAAAATTCTATTAGTGTTATATAGCTCATTTATCGAGGAAGGTTATAGCTAATATATCATCACGCTAAGACTGATAGGAGCGGAGCACCAATGAAGAATGTTTAAAATTTAGGCAGAGGCTAGTGCTTTATTAGAAGATATTAATTAGTATTTTCTATACTAATATTATAAAGAGGTAAAGTTTGTGAGTTTGTGACGTTGTGATGTTGTGACGTTGTAGGGGGTAATCTCAGGAACTACTGGTCCGATTTGAATTTATTCTTTCAGTGTTATATAGCTCATTCAACGATAATGGTTGTAGGCTATATATCATCACGCTAAGACTAATAGGAGCGGAACACAGATGAACAATGTTTCAAAATCGGGATGCTTTTTCTTTTTGAGAACTGCTGCGTGTTACTGTTAGTGTATCTATTCCACGCGAACGAAGTCGCGGGCAGAGGCTAGTTTTATATATCTTGATTTTATTTATTAATCATTACCGTAACATGTCTCAGAATGCTTGGAATGAAGGAGGATATACATAAAAAAGTCGAGGGAGTCATAAGGATTGCTGACAGCAGTAGAAACGTTAAACAATGAAATGTGTTCTCTTTTGAAATTTCGAATTTATTATATTTTTTTATTGAAATTACTAATTTTTGTGTGGTTTTCATATCTATTAGCACTCGGAGCAATAATTATATACACTTTTATAAAGCCTGTTAATCAATCAAAAGTATGATGAGCTGCAAAATATCAATATTACATATTATACACAGTCTCTATACTACACGTTGCTAGTCTGACGCAAGTTGCGCGATTGCAATACTAACGGTCATGCCTCCGTAGCCTGTCATGACGCGAAATTATAAATTTATCGCCTGCCAAAAATACTGCTTAACGCACCTAAGGAAGTTGTCACTCCAAAAAGATGGGATACAATAGCGAATCCTAAGAGGCTATGTTGATAATCTCTTATAGGTAAGTGGAACTTACCCTCCTCGTGAGTTGTGAAATGTACGGGAGCAGTGAACTGACTGACTCCGACTTGGTTGCCGGTCGCAACTCGCACAGCGTAAGCCGTCGCCGGTCGTAGATTTTGCAGATCGATGGACTGCCGTATATCTGTCTCTTTTCTGAAATATTTATGTCGCAAACATTATTGAATCCTTATTAAGGATGCTTGTATTTTAATTCGTGATGATTTAAGATGAGAACAGACTGTATAGAATAAAAAAAGAAAATATAGTCCAATCGTGGACATACCTGGTGACATTGATGCTGATAGCATGATCCCACCCGTGGGCATAATGCTCGTTGGAGTACTGAAGGGTGTAATGCCTCGCATGAGCTCGTAGTGTATCCCTCCACGAGATGACAGCTGAACGGGAATGTACTGAATCTATGCGAACATCTAACGGCGGTGTCGGTGGCTCTGTAATGACATATATTGTTGTTCAACATTTAATTTTTTTTTTGTATTTGGACTTCGAAATTGTGTTTAATTTTATAATATAATATTATATCATTTTATAATTTAATATAATATATCCTTCAAATGTACTTAAAATTAAACAATTTTGGACGTAAACAAAGCTTACATTGTCGAAACAGTGCGTATGTAGGAAAATATAAAGGAAAAATAGCTAAAATTAAAAGTTAATAAATAAACACGAATATTATCTGTTATGCCAAAAAACAAAAACAGAAATGAACAATTACGAAAATGAAATAATTCTCAAGATTATTTAATTATCTTATATGGATAATAATCAAATTCCGAATGTATGTAAGTGTATCTCTTCAGAACGGCTACACCTATCTGACTAATTTTATTTTTGTTGAGTTTATAATTACAAAGGCATGATTTATTTGTATGCGAAATCGTATGAAGAAGTAAAAAAGAAATCTATAGAGATTGTAAGTGAGCGAGTAAGAAAGAAAGAAATAGACAAATCTCCAAAAATATTGACAGGGTTCCTTTGAAGAAAGTTGGAGAACGTCGCTAACAAATTGCAATATTGTTATTGGATATAAGCCGAACGTATTCTTATTCAGATAACGTCAAAAATTTCATCATTAATCAAAAATCATCATTAATTAGTAACAATGAAAGTAGCACAAAAAATAAAAAGATTTTTATATAACATTCAATAATTATTTATATTTTTTATTTTCGGGTAAAACTGAGCTTTTTTTTTCAAGAAAATGATACAAAATCGTTTCCATTCCGACATTGGCTTTTGATGTATAGCGGATCAGATAATAACGCTTATTGAGTTTAATGGAATTGAAAAAAAAATACAGTTATTAGAAAGATTGTGTTACTTCTAGAGCCTTTTCTTTAAAAAGAAGACGTGGCAACAATCAATTCCAGGAGAATGTGCAGAGTAACATCTATTATGTCATTAATATGTTTTATAGATGGTAAAACCACGCTGAAAGCTATAACTGGTCTTAACATGAATGGGTCGGCTCGCCCGGAGTAATAACACCTGACCCATAGAAACACCCACGTGAAGTAATACTGCTTGCATTGTTGCGTTTCGTTCGGTTAGTGAGAACGCTGGATGATCAACCCCTCCCCTCTCCCCCACACCCCCTTCCCCTTCTCCATAAACAAAAGCTGGCAACGCCCTTGCGACTTTTTTGGTATTGCTGGTTTCTATGGACGATGGTGATCACTTAACATCAGTTGACCCACCTGTTGGTTTGCCTTCTATGATTAAAAAAAAATGTTTAAAAGCGAGCTCACCTAATATAGTTAGGTGAATATTGAAGACGCTTGCTCCGTAAGGATTGTTGGCCCTACATTGGTACAAGCCAGCATCAGCAATTTCAGAATATTGTATCGTGATTACACTAGACAGACCTACTGGTGTCTTCGTTTCAGAGAGCTTTATTCTGTAAAAAAATGCACTTTCACATCTAATGTAACTTGAATCAGATAGACTAAAGATTATAGACCAAATTAAAATGGTAATAGATTGACAAAAGTACTTAATTTTATTATCAGGTTTAAGATCTTAGACATGAAGTGAAGGATTTTAAGGGTGGAGATATTATTAGTTAAATAGTGAATTTAAAATACATGTACGATAAAGAGTTTTAATTGATTGAGCATAGTTTGTGCGCTAAAAGGATTCCTCAGATTACGACTGCTGAAGAGCCCAAGGACTTCTCCAAGGTTTATCTTTGAACCAAATTTCATTGCAATTGTTCCAGAATTTCAGTTGTCAAAGGTAAAAACAGGTAGAATTGTATTCACATATACATTAATATTAATATATTCATACATATTTTGTAATTGAAAAAACAATCCAAAGGAATCATAGGGTTTATATATCCTTCACTAATTATTTTTGAATCTTAATTTCAAACAAACTACTAGACATTTATAGAAGAAAACGACAGGAAAAATATATATTCTTAGTTTAGTGGCAATTCATGAAAAAGGTAATAAAGAATTGTGCTCTTTAAGGATCCTAGGGCCTCAATAAAACAAGTTGTTAAGACATTATAGTTCCAATACATACACAAATATTTATATTAATTACAAACAATTTATATATATGAAACAGGTGACTATCAATAGCAAGAAAAAAAAAACATGAAGAAATAGAAAAGTTAACAGGTAACATCAAATTATGAAACTCTATCTTTTTCTATATCAAGTGCTAAGGTTAATTGCTAACGTACATATCCTTTTTTTAAATGAGTGTTTTATTTCGTACATATTTTTCCTATCTACGGAATAAAATAATTCGAATCCTGGATGCATTTTAATTTTTCCCAATAATATGAATTATTCCTACAATACAAAAAATAGAAATATTATTGCGAATTGAGCTTTAAAACTACTACTCACCTTTGATTTTGGTGGTCAATTGCATTACCATCGTGAGTCCATGTTACTCGAATCGGTTCATCTCCCAAAGGATGACAAGTCAATGTAACCGAGTGACCCAGTCGGGATGTGAAATTAGCAGTGGAAGTTTCGAAATGAACAGGCTCTAAAAAAATCATTTTACTTCATCTTAAAATCTTATGAAGGCCTAGAATTTAGGAATATCAAGGATATACTCACTATTAACGCTCATCCAAATAGTCTTACTCAAAGGCTGCCCAACCCCATTTTCAACATTGCACGAGTAAAGACCTTCATCCGTAAGAGATACTTCCTCAATGATCAAAGTTCCATTAGGAAGGCTGAGAATACCACCACCAGCAAGTTCTAGGACTGGTTGCCATGTACCTAGAAGAGCTACAGAAGGCACTTTATATTTATAATGTCTTGTGTTTTAAAATAAATAAAAATATTCAATTATTCATTTTCGTGGAATGCCTTTCAAACATTTAAATACAGCCTTAAACTACAATAAACCTAAAGTTAAGACACATATATTAAGTTTAAGAATCTGGTGGAAAAGAGAGAAAGAACAAAGTTTTTATTCTTGGAACACATCAGAATTACAAATTAAATAAAGAAAATACACATAAATTAATTAATGCTCAAAAACAACACCCCCATAGAGCAATACAGCTGAGGTGTACTACAGCTCTAATTTTTAATGAGGATCCATAGCTCGGCCCTAGAAAAGTGTAATAAATAATTATTTTAGGCTTTCAATTAATATTGATCCTAATTTTTTTATTGTTCCTTATACGTCGCAATTTTGATCTCGAACCTTTATGCGAACTATTCCCTGAATATAGTAACTAATTTGCAGGAATGGTTTATAAAGGATAAGACTGGTCTTTCCCAAATCGCCTGATTGAGCATATCTCTAGAATATACTAGTAAAATAATTGTGAAACAAAAAAGGAAATACATTTTGTGTACCATCTTTCTTCATCCAGTGAACTTGTGGCTGTGGATATCCACTTGCGCTACACGATACCGAACCTCTTCGACCGAGAAGGAGCGAGGAATTCGATGGTTCATCTAACCACCTTGGAGCAACTGGAATAGAAACTCGCTCGTATAAACTTATAGAATAAAATAAACCTATGATCTCTGAAAGAATTCTAATTCTAAGTCACAGAATCAGGCGATACAACAATTCTTTAATATATATACCACAAGAATAAAGAAGAAATCACAAATGAATAAACAATAAAAAAGAACAAGTGATTAGTACGGTGAAGTGAAAAGATATGTAATTTTACCTTTAATGTATAGATCTGTAGAACGATTTACTTTAGCAACGTGATTAGATGCAACACATGTGTAAGTACCGCAATGTTCTAATGAAACTTTCTTTATAACCAACGCACTGAAAAGTTCAGAGTTTCTTTCCACAACCTGAAAGAAGACACCAGTCGATAGCAGTAAGATTAGTAGCTGAAGGGTTGATACTAATCAAAGACAAGATTCCTTTAAATTAAATTTCATTTGGTTTCAGGATATTATATAAGTTATTGCGCTTTTCGACAGAGATTAAGTAGTGTGATAAAACTTAAAATGGTTGGTTACATTGGCCATATATTGCCCATCAGGGTCCATCATATATACGAAATATATTTTTCTGCATCAAACCACCGTTCACTTTGTATAATGGTAAGTTTTAAACATTAAACCCTTACCGTTTACTTCTTGTTGAATAAATATGCCAGTGAACGAGTATTAAATGAAATCCCACCAGCTTTATTTAAGAACGGCAATGAAAGACTTGCATCTTGAACAAAATTTATAACTAATTTTGTTATTGAATCATTGAGTATGGTGTCTCTGGAATGCTCGATTGTCTGTTGCCTCTTAATTTCATTATATTTCTCAATACTATACTTGTAACTTAACCCACTAGTTACCTAGCACTTTCCAATTATAGTTTATTAGTTGCAACCCTAAAATAATTTGTATGCTTACTCCGTGGGCGGGTACATGTTTGTGTAAGTATAATTGTCTGTCCGTTGCCATTATAAAAACAATAAATATATAAGGGGACTTGTAGACATGTATGGTACTTCTAAGTAAAACTTACTTTCAGACTGCTTGGTATCCTTTTACCATCCTTCAACCACTCAAAATGAATCGGCAGATCTCCAGTCCTAACATTGCAATAGATATTTACAATTTGCCCTTCCTGTAAATTGTTTCCAAGTAGCAGATCATCGAGGACTGGGGCCTCGATAACTTGGATCTCGAAGGCCCTTCTTGCCATCTCTCCAGATGGAGAGGTCACGATACATGTATACATAGCACCGTTCTGTTCTTTAGTTATTTCTGATATGGACAAAACTCCGTTGATATTAGCTGGTGTAACATTTCGTCTGGATTTCTGTCGGGAGGCTCTTCTATATCGGCTAGGGAAGAGGCTGTTTGAAGTTAACAGTTGGCCTTGATGTTCCCAATCGATTTTACTACAAAACAAAATTGTATATTGTATATTCACAAATTTAGGTATAGCATAGAATATCGGTAAGCTGAAATAAGAAATTTTACAACCAAAGACTACTTTGGAGACAACAATATTTTTTTGTTAGTTAGACTTAGCCAAAATTGAAAGGCGCATTTAGGGTACGGATTTGGGTTTCAGTAACGTATACTCGTATAATTAGCCACACTTTGTTGTTTTTGTTCGATTCGTGACTATTCCATTCAAGGTAACAGCCTAAGCAGAGGGTCAACTATTTTCGCACCCTTGAGCTTGGTACCATACGGCTTAGCAGCTTAAGCTTTGAGGACCCGTCGGGACATCAGTGGATAATTAGGTCGAATAAAAAAAAAAACAATGTTTTAATAAATTACATTTTTTATAATACCTTATAGGATATCCGTAGTAAGGGCATCTCAGATTGATAGACTCTCCGCTTTGCACTTTTATTGGTGGTAAGGATCTTATATAAGGCGGCCCTGGACATAAAGAACAAAATTATCTAAAATAAAGTTCATTCTCAAATTGGTGCAAATTCGTATTTATTTATATTGGAAATCATTGATTTTCTGCTTCTATGCTATTAACGTTCTATAAGCAGGTTGATAACTTTTAAACTATACAAAGTTAATAACAATTATAAATATACAAAGTCATTCATAAGTGACCTGCGTTACATACTGTAAAAGATTTGGTATTAAATAAACTTTACTAAAGTATACAAGAACTCTAATTGCCCACAAATTGTTCAATCAAATTATTTATTTATTTTTCCAGATGTTATTATTTCAGTATTAAAATAATTATTCTCATACAATGCTTTCGAATATAATAGGTCAATATCGTGTTAGCTTAATGTTACAATGAAAGACTTGTTGAGAAAAAGATGATAAATATTATGTGCCATACCATATACGTCAAATCTGTTCTCATGGCTTGCAACTTGATCATTTTCTCTGGCGATGCACGTATACAGACCACCGTCTTCAACTCTCACACGAGTGATATTCAGCTGAGTTACAACTGAATTATCTGAAGTCATTACTTGTCCAAGAGCGTACCTACAAAATAATTGGCTTTAAAATTTTACCAAAATTAAAATTGCAGAAAGTATTTAAAGATTATATAATAAAACAGGCAATTGTCGTAAATTATATTAAATATAACGTATTTACTTATATATACGTATTATAAAACAAAGTTCTCTGCCACGTCTGTCTTTTTTTATATTATAGGGGCAAACCAACAACGGGTCACCTGATGGTAAGTAATCATCACCGTCCATAGACACTTGAAACACCAAGGGTGTCGCAAGTGTGTCATCCGCCTGTTGGATGGAGGAGGAGAAGAGATGGGCTTCCGACGCTCTTACTGACCGAATGGAACAATACAAACACTGTTACTTCACGTCGGTGTTTCTGTGTGTCGGGTGGTACTACCCGGGGCGAGCCGATGCTGAACCGAGTAAAAACTTCAGCGTGCCTCTACCACCTACCGTGATTTTGGTTATACGATAAAGCCAACAAACTGTATTTGCCGAACCGTAAGACATACATTAACAACTTTAACAGACCACGTATATAGTAAGTTATTAAACCCGCTAGTTTTGGGAGAATTTATAAACAGGAGTCTAACTTTTGCATCGCATATAGTGCTACATTAACTAGTTCATTTCAGAATCTGCTTGCAACATTAAAGTTAATTGCAGAATAACTTTAATGTTGGTGCTCTTTCGTAGTCTGATGAAGCTGTTAAGACCTTACTGGATCAATAGCGTAGTCATTTCGAGAAAAAAAAAATAGTGCTCTTTTAAAAACTGTTGTCCTGATTTATTACATACAGGAATCATTTGAGGTAGGCATTATAACAACAACATACAATATGAAGTAATATTCGTAGGCAATTTATAACGAACTAGATTTTGTCTGCGACTTTGTTCGCATAGAATAGTTACTTTGGGCTAACGCTAACACAAAACGGAAGCTCTCAAGAGGAAAAAATCGATTTTGGGACATCCTTCATTGAAGCTCCGCTTCTATTGATCTTAGCGTGATGATATATAGCCTAAAACCTTCCTCGATAAATGAGCTATATAACACTGAAAGAAATTTTCAAACCGGACCAGTAATTCCTAAGGTTACCCCCTACAACGTCACAAACTTTACCTCTTTATAATATCAGTATAGATTATTTAAGACAATTATTCTGATATATGTATCTGCTTATTGGTTATTCGTTATTGTATTAAGAATCATAATTACGCAACTGCCTAATATTTTACAACCAGGAATAGATGTCAAAAACAGATAACTTTGTATCGCATACACTTGTATGGTATGAATAACAAAAGTTTCAATATACGATTATAAACCTTGAAGACTCATAACTTTATCAGTTCTATTTTTTTATAATTAATTGTATTCATATTAAAGCAAGTTAATTATTTTGTTTCAACTTTGTGCACTATATTATACCGAATAATGTCGATTGTAACAATTACTGCAAACGTATTGATTTTTGGCAACGTTACTAAATTTTTTTCGGTATGGTATTTCGCCAATGTCAAGTGTAACAAATACACGTTTTAAACTTAATTGCTAAATATGCAATGTAACAACGTAGAATAATCTAAAATAGCAACATGTCAACACAGATAAATCACCATAGGGAACAGATACTGTGTTGTGAGAGACACAGAGGTTATATATGTCGGGGCAGGGACAAAAATGTGTCGTAGGATTTAGGATTTGATCGATTAATCCACCAAGAACAATTGAATAAAACGTTAATCAATACAGAAATACAACACTGACTACAGGTACGACGAATTATCCGTAGGTGTGACTAGCCCAATTGTCTGAACGAGTATACCTAGCATCTAGTCATTGGTCGCCTTTTAAGGCATCAAGTTACATAAAAAAACGATACCTCCAACCAACGGTGTCTCGAATCGGGTTAAATAATGAACAGCCGATAATTTCAACCAATAGCATTTGAGGTCATTAGTAATGTTCCCAATATAGTCAATAGCGTGGTATTGCAAGTCAATAGTGGCTCCCCGTTTTAATCAATAGCGTGGTTTCGCAGGTAAATAGTGTCTCCCCCGATATATACAATAATATATTGGAAACCTACATACATATACATTCGCATAATTATATAAATATAAACATATATAACATTACAGTTTTATATTATTACGGTAAATGAAGAGAGTAACTGTTTAAGGAAATTGAATACACATATGTAAGTAGTATATTAATATTAGTAGGACGGTGGATATTAAGTGAGGATATCATCTAGGGACTCGGAGAGTTTGTGGCAGTTGAAAAAATATATCCACTGTTCTCTCATCAAGCCCACACTCACATAGAGAATGGTCACTGATATATATTTTTAAATTATTAATTTATTATCGCGGTATAATTTACTAAATATAATACGATACAAGACAGAAAAATTATAACACTACAATTTTTTATTAACATATAGCGAATAATATAGTTAAATACGTATTGAATACTTGCTTTAAAAAGGTTATGTTTTAAGCTCCGCGCTCGCTGAATTTTCGCCATCTTGCTCTTTTGTCTTGCTTTGGTTAGGTTATGTTAAATTTGCGAAAAAAGGATAACACGAACTTGCCTCGGGCGAGTGTGGTGCATTTAGTACGAAACCTTTTAAAATCAAGTATTTAATACGTATTTAACTGTTTTGTAATAACACTGAAAGGTCTCGCTTTCGAAGAATATCTGTTAAAGTACGGAGAAATCTTTAGCTGTAATACTTGAGTCAGATTCATATTTTTGGTCAAAAATATACCATACATTTTTCCAGTAATATTTGATTACATTCAAAACTATTTAAAGCAAGTTTCAATACGTTTAAAAAAAAAACGTATTGAATACTTGCTTTAAATAGTTTTAGTACTTTCGTATTAAATGCACCGCGTTCGCGGAACTTTGGACATCTTGCTTTGGTTACGTTAAGTTTTAGACTTTTAAAAAAGGTTAACACAAACTTCGGCGGTCGGCAAGCGTGTTGCTTTTAATACGAAAGTACCCAAAATGTTTGATGCAAGTATTCGATACTTATTTAACTTTTTTTTAATAACACGGAATAGGTTTCAGCGTATGAGCACGACCTAAGCTGATATCAAAAGATGGTAACACACACCAACAGGTGCTTGGCAGCAACAATATGAGGGAGGTAGTAGCCAGCCGGAGTTAGAAAGGAAAGTTAGGTGGTAGAACCACATTGAAACTAAACTATGATATAACTGGTTTCAGCAGGAATTAGTCGGCTCGCCCGGTGTAGTACCACTCTCCCATAGAAAATAGACGTGAAGTAACAGTGCTGCATTGTTGCGTTTCGCTCGCTCCGTGAGAGCGCCGGAGGACCTTCTTTCCCTATCTCCTTTTGCCCATTCCTTCAACACAGGCTGGCAACGCACTCGCGTCTCACCTGGTGTTGCTAGTGCCTATGGACGGCGGTGATCGTTTAACATAAGGTGACTCGCCTGCTCGTATGTCGCCTATATGATATAAAAAAACCTTAGCCTTATACTATGGTTTCATTCCTTCAACAAACACTACGGCTTGGTTACAAGGATCGGAATCTACGTCCATCGCCGTGATATCCAAATACGCGATCAATTAAATCAAAATGCTTTAAGACCTATACATAGAAGAGAAACATAAAAACAACCCTGTTGTTGAATGGATCTATTTTACGATAGTAGACACTTAGCAGAAATTATATGAAAACATTTGGTCTGTTTATTTGTACAAACATACCTAGGGTCTGTATTACTTGAGATAATGAGTCCATCTCTCTCCCACGCGAACTGCGGTGGTCTGTCTCCAGAAGCGGCACACTGCATACTGATCTGAAAGACATTGTTGATTTTTTTTAATCTTTGGTATTATTAATTATGTTGATAATAATATACCAAGTGTTAGGTGTTTCATATTTAAAAGTGGCTTGGAAATGGCTAACATATAGCACCTACTCCAAATAATTTAAAATCCTTTCGAAAACGTAAAGTTAAATTTGCAAAACGTTTTTCTCAAAATGACTCGGTTCATGAGATGCTTGAGTGAGCTCTTAAAATTATTTAACTTACATAGCGTGACTGGTTAAATAGTTGCAATACTTTCACAAATTACTCATTACTTGCTTCTTGTCTAAATCAATAAAAAAAAATAGGTGCTTAATATTTGACCTAATTATCTCGAGAAACGCAAAACTGATATACACTCAATTTCAGGTGATTTACGCAAAAACGAACTGGCATAATAAATGAATCATCCCCTGTAGCGTACTCCGGACTACGCAACTCGGTTCGCGCCCCATTTCCTTTGTGCCTGCGATAAGCGGTTACGTAATGATTAACTTTGAAAAACGCCTCTTGAATATTAATCATTGAAACTAGAAGTTTAAGAACAAATTTTGGCTGATGTTCTCTTTGTTGTTTATTAGTATTTGTTATGATATTATATTTTATATGTTGATTGTGACCAGAAACTACCTCATGATTAAAGAGTGTTAAACTTTAAACAGTTACTTGGTATAAACTAATTAATCAAGGTTAATCACCTTAACAGATACATTTTAATGAGAGACATGAAAGAAAAATTGCTGCCCAAAATGTATTGTAGGAGTATACTTATTTACTGCTCGCACCTCTAGGACGGTTCGGCAAAGAACCTTTTGGATACCCTGGACAGGTTGCAGAAACAGGCTGTCCGCATTGTCAATGTTACAGACGTTACAGAATCTATAGAGCCGCTTCAGTTGCGCAAAGACATTGCCGCACTGAGCGTGTTCTACCGTCTGTATCATGGCGAGTGTTCTGATGAGCTATTCAATCTGATCCCTTCCTCTTCTTTTCATAACCCTACCACGCGTGCTGGTATTCGGAGCCACAGTTTTACGGTAAATCCTATCTGGGCACGAACTAAAAAGTTCGCTACGTCTTATCTTTGCCGTACCGTGAAGCTGTGGAACAATCTCCCGGCCAGTGTGTTTCCTCCTTCCTATGACATGGGGTTCTTCAAGCGCAACGTGAAGAGACACTTACGCAGGCCGGCATGACAGCGGTGACCGACAATGGATAGTATGTCTCTCGATGGTCGCCACTGTTTTTGGATTGTACTATGCTTACCATCAGGCATAGCACAGTCACTTTGCCGTGCTACAATAAAAAAAAACTTACATCACCGCCAGGAGTGACAGTTCTTTCGGTGAAATGTTGAGTGATGATCAGACGGTTGCCCGATTGTCTTTTCCGCCTGTCCAGACCTGGAAGAGGTAGAATTAAAAATAGTTAATAAATATTCTTAGACAACCGAGCATTTATAGGATTACTGCCTTCTTGAATCAGAAACTATCACAAAAATGACGACATTGGTAGTTACGGAGCGAATGCAGAATGAAAATGATTCCCACCACAATATTTCTGACGTATTTATAAAGCTTATTCTACGAATAGTAACACATCGAAGTAGGCGTGACGTCGCATCCGTCGAAAGTCTATTGGCTATCTTTTAATACGCTGTAACAATAGATAGACATGAGTACAGCTGTACCATATCATGTTGGTCGGAAGAGTACCGTCAAAATTCAATATTTCCAACATTTGAAGTATGCTCAATATCTTATTTTACTATTTCAGTATGGTTATATGTTAATATATGACATTAGATCGATGACGTCATGAACATGGCGGACCGGTTATTCACGAAGGTAGCAAACCGTAAAAGGGTTGATTAGACTGGGAAACTTAACTAGGTCTTTAGTATGTGTACAGTTGGTGGTATGGAAATTGTTCAATTCAATAAATTCTTAATTTTTTTGTTAATAATATGGCTGGCGTTTAATACGATTATTTGTTGATAAGGTTTTAATACATATCTTTGTTAGTATATTATATATAATTTTATTATTTAATCAAATATGTACGGCACTTTTCAGTTTATTTACGAACGGCAGGGTTGTAGCTAAAACTAACCTGTTTTAGGTGTCACTTTCGGATGTTTTAAAATAAGATCAAGGTTAGTATGAGTAAAATAAAGACAATCTATAAAAATAAAATGCTATTGTCTGTCTATAATGTCAAAATAATAGCGTTTTACAAAACGCATACGAAAGTATATGCCGTACTAATAATAAAAAAATAAAACGAATTTTTAAGTTTTTTGTGACTCTGTTTGTCCCAGTTAATTTTCGGAACGATTGGACCGAGTTTGACAGGACTTTTACCGATAGATAGCTGATGTTATAAAGTATAACCTAGGCTTATTTTAAAAACTAAGTAAAGAGGTACTGTCCAGTTCCGTGCGTATCCCATACGTAAGTTTAAACACTGAACAAACATCCTGGCGAATTCCACGCGACCTATTTGAAGTTCTGAAAAAGTTAATTTTCTGTTCATGTTTTAATATAAGATTTGTTCAATAACACATGAGACTACTTATGTTGTTAGAAGTATAATGCAATATTATTATGATTTAGATGAAAGTCTGATTCAGCACATATTAGCCTGTTTCGAAAAATGACCCATTTACTACATTGTAACACGTCACAACAATAAAACAATTACTTTCTACATAAAATTTAACAAAAAAAAAAAATTGGCTGTTAACATAGGCAAATAATTACGGCCGTCAGTGTAAGTAATGCGACTATTAACTGGCAGTGAGTGTCTTCGGTTGATGATCAATTACATTTTCGTAGACGTAGGAACTGCTATTAGGCAAACGGAAGATGGAAATCAGAACTTAGATACTCAGGTAGGTTTACGTGTGTTTAATTTGCGAATGGCATTACAATATATAATTTGGTATCGCATATATTTTGTTTATGTCTTTGGTTACCGTTATATTTTATAAGAATTTTAGCATCTACCCGCGGTTGCGTACTCATTACCTTTATACTTGTAGGGTGTGTTTTCTTATTTTTTTTCTCCGCCTAAACGAACTGATCTAGTATTTGATGAATTTTTAGTGTGAAACTTCTGATGACATGCATTATCGTAATGCATTATGTTAGTTGATTGAAGAAGGCGTTACTTTGCGGAAATCCATAATTAAATATTATAGTGTGAAACACGTGTAATAGATTGTCGAGATTACACGTCAATCTACAACATATTTTAATTAGTTTATTAATAATTATTATATTTATATTAATTATATTTTGTATAATTAATATATACGAAATATATATTTTTTGATTAATTGATTTTCTTTTTGTTGTAGTTAGACGTAATGGTCGTCAATCAATTCCTAGCGGAAGCGCAAAGTAGCGTCCACTATAATATTTATGCCTTATGTTGTTACTCCGTCTGTATTGAACTAAGTTATTTTTTTTTAAATTAAAGCTACGATATATATCAAGGGAAATTTATCAAATGAATTCGATGTTAAAATACATTTCTTATTTAAGAACAAGTGTGCTTCTATCTTAATATGCGTGCTGTAGGCGATAACGCTTCGGGACTAACAATTATAAACCGCAAGTTCTGATTAAATACTGCATGTAGTCAGTATTGCGAAATGCATTTTACTTCCTGATTCCCGCCCAATTGTGTAAGCAGTAAAGCATTAACAAAACCATCTACGTAAAATTGCGTAACAAATGGTCGTAGTTCGACACCAATACTTCCAATAGTCCTAACGTGATTGAGCTTGAAAGGTACTGTATTTTATAGGAATTATGAACTACTTATATATACACATAATAACATTATACAAGTGTTAGATATGCGAAAAGGAAAGTAATGAACAAATTTGAATATGATTTTCAGATGTAATTTAATCAAAGATATGGTTCAAGCTACGAAATAATACATTTTTGATAGGATTTAGACAAGTGATAGCCATATCTTTTAACCAAGGGCAACATAAAACCGAAAAAATAATGCTCACAGATACGATTTTTCATGCAAAAAAAGGTACGGATCAAGAGTCTGCACAACAGAAGAATAAGGAAAATATTAAAAAAAAAATCATAACCACGTTAGGTATAACTTTTTTTTTATTGAAGCACGACAAAGTGACTGCACTATGCATGATGTTAAGCATAGTACAATCCAAAAACATCGACAAACACCGAGAGACAGATTATCTATCGCCGGTCGCCGCTGTCATGCCGGCCATAATGACGAAAGTCACCCAGTACTGGATATGCACTGGCTGATCCCGAAATGCGACGCGCAGAAGCGAGTCACTATGACGGGCTTTTTCGCCATATACATGGTGGTTGCGACCCAGTCGGGCTGTAAAGCCCTACCACCCCGCTATCACCATTGCCTCGTTCGTTGATCAGCAGGGTGCACCTAGTGCACTGCGGGTCGGATATTTGTAGATTGGATAGTTGACACTACAAAATAATTGACATATTTTTTAACAGCTGTTAAACTGCTATTGCTTTTGTATTGTATGACAATCTCAACATTTGGTGTAATCTATTTGCCAGTTAAATTGAATAAAAAATAATTGATTTCAAATAAATAAATAATATAATTTGGGGTTAGTTAGTTAGTTTTCCTCATATATATTTTAAAACAAATACATTGTAGCTACAACCGTTTTAGGATGCACAGAGTGGGTTGTTATATCCAGACATCACCATCGTTAGCATATTGATTCACCCTATAATAGCCTTTTGATATCGAAACTCGCTTAAAATGGTACCTGAACTTAATATGAGGAACATCGGTAATGTATCTCACTAATACTATTACTTAGAAAACCTTTACTGACCGTACTGAGCCTAAAACATGGGATGACAAATTTGTTTATAGTATATCAATAATGTCGGTATTTTACTAATTTCAGCTATTTGTAGGTTTTTGTGGACATAAAAATTTAAAATGTGTGTGACTTATTCGTTTGAACATAATCGTTTGTACCAGTTAGAACTTGTTTTTTTAACATAGTAAAAAAACGAAGATGAGTTACATTTTATCAGTCAGACTGTAAGTAACCCACTACAGAGCTATGGGCCTCTTCACGAAGGAAGGTATGGGCACAGTATAAGTATGAGAGACAGTACGGAAACTACCTACAAACGCGCGAAAACGGCACACTCACAGAAACGTGCGCAGTGACGAGAGATTTTATAAGGTACTCTATGGACAGCACCGCGAAAACCGCTTAGAGGTATCGTCGATGCGCATGTTTGTGTGAGAGTCCCGTTACGAGTGTTTGTAGGTACTTTCCATGCTGTCTCTAATATGTATACTGTGGTATAGTAGTAATCACTACAGCAGCCCACGACGGTGATTTCAAAATTTGAGAAATCCACAGTTCTATATACTACATACACTAGGAAATCAAAAACATTTGTCAGGTTCAGGTTTCCTCATAATGTTTTTCCTAACTATCAGTCGATAAGGTTGCCAATTTAAATTAGAAAGAAAGAAATTGTTTATTGTTGGAACAACCATACAATGACCTTAAAATAAACAAACAAATTAGACAAAAAATTGTGAAAAAATGAAGAAAAAAAATGTCCAAAAATTGCCAAACCCATTCAGCCAATAAGTGCAGTACAGCAGTAGTACCGCAGCGCGGATTTTGGATGGGACGCTTAGTATGATAAGCGGATGTTCAGTCGTTCATAATTAATAATAGAAAAATTAAAGACCAAATCTAATAGGTAAGTAAAAAACAATTAACACAGACATACATAACACGTCACAGATGTTCACGTTAAATAGGTATAGCCACTGTAACTACAAATATCAAGAATAAACTAATATAAATTTAGAAAAACAAACACCAATAAAACAGAGCTTAAAATAGACCTGCGAGAATACATTTTACATAAGTTTAACATCAGACATAGTGCAGTCATTTTGCCGTGCTACGATAAAAAAAGAAGTATAATTATGGAGTTTGAAGTTGCAATAAAAATGATAATATGAGTGTTTAAAGGTAAGTTTACTATTTTTGAATCGACATGGTGGTGGAATATTGTGAAAGTACGTAAATTCCGAAAAATTCGTTGGTATGTAACGGGGTGCGAATCTGCGGACATCGAGTTCATATTCCAGCAGTCAAAGTACCAGACCATCACGACATGAGATACATTAATACATAGTATAAAACAAAGTCTCCTACCGCGTCTGTCTGTTCGCGATAGACTCAAAAACTACTGAACGGATTTTCGTGCGGTTTTCAGTAGTAGATAAAGTGATTCATGGGTATGGTTTACTTATATATTTGTCAAGGATATTTTTATATTCAGTGCGGGACAACGTTCGTAGGGCCCGTTAGATTAATATAAATAATTGTAATAATTGGAAATGCTTATACACTGTCATATTATTTTTTTATGTTATAGGAGGCAAACCAACTGGTGGATTAACTTATGTTAAGTGATCACCACCGTCCATAGACACCAACAACACCAAAGGAGTCGCAAGTGTGTTGCCAACATGGGGAAGGGGGAAGAAGGAAAAGGGGAGGGAGGGAAGTTAGGAGAGAAAGGAGGGTCTCCAGCGTTCTCACTGACCAAACGAAATGCAACAATGTGAGGACTGTTACTTCACGTTGGTTTTCCGTGAGAAGATGGTACTAACCCGGACGAGTGAAACGAGTTATAGCTACAACGTGACTCTACCACCATAAAATATAAATATTAATCATTTTTCATTAATCATTTTAATCTATTTATGTCTTTGCTTAAAACTAGTATAATTTTACAAATTTATTGTAAAATCTATGCATATAAAATATAAACAGGCCAGTGTAAATTACGACTTCTAAGTCAGGTTTATAACCCTTACATAATACGGGAATAAACACCCTCATCGTGCAAACAGAGAGGGGTGTTCCACACCGCGCACTCAATACGTAAGCACAGATAAATAACGGTTGTAAATAATCTGGTGCTGACACCCGGTTGTGTGGAGTGGGTTTTACTTCGCGCCCGGCTATTGGGAGTGAGCGCGGTTTGTGCCTAGATTATTTTTTTCAAACGATTAATACTCTGGAATAGAAGGTTGTTAAACTCTTTAATATATAATACATGTATCCTAATACAGTTTTGATATATATAACTTTTTAAGTTATACTTCTTTTGGCGCGTTAGGGAAAAATAATGAGAGTAAATTTTACAATGTGCGCGCACACCGTTACAATAAACCGACACCTTGGAGTTAATACGTTGCGCGCGAGCACCGTCATGAATATAAGGCGCGCACGCCGTCACGAAAAAACGACACCTTAAAGTCATTACGATGCGCGCGCGCGCCATCACGAAAAACCGACACCCTGAAGATATTACGATGCGCGCGCACACCGTCATGAAAAACCGACACCCTGAAATTATTACGATGCGCGCGCACACTGTCATGAAAAACCGACACCTTGAAGTTAGCTATAGTCAACACTTTGTTTCTTTGTATTTGTTGTTTGTATTAAAACTTTCAATGTATTGAATACCTTTTTTCTATTGTTAGTGTCGTTTTTTCTACGAACGTAGAATAAGGCGAAAGATATAGTGTTTGAATAAAAGATTTTTATCTTGTTACGCCAAAGAAGTATAACTTCTAACGCGTGTACATACAATAAAAATACAATTAACAATAACATTAGAACCGTCAACTTGTACAAGTGTTTAAAAATGTTAAAATTTTGACAAAATTTGTTTCTAAACGAGGGTAACACTACTTTGTAATCAAACTTTCTAAACAAGTGTTTAACGTGTCTTTAACTATTTTTTTTAATAAAGCGAACGGTGAATAAACAATAATCAAATTTGCGATCAACGCTTCAGTGAATTAAAAACATCAACTCACCCAAAATAAATAGTAATTATAAAAAAGCATTCATTTGTTAAACGTGAATAAACATATTTTTAAAACAATGTGTAATCGGTTACCCCTATATATTAGCCCCTGAGGCAATTTGTTAAACACAATTGCTCCCGCAGACTTGTTGGTAACAGTGAAATTAACTCGAACCCGTTACCGTTCTTAGAAAAATGATTATGTGATTGATAAAAAATCGTGTTGAATTTTAACTGTAATTTAAGTTTTTCAAAATTATATCAAAGATATTTTTCGACATTTCATATTTTCCTACATCGATATTATCGCATATTCAATAATATCGTATCGAACATCGATAATATATGTCTACATCATTAGTTATGCGATATATCAACTGCATGTCGAAGCTCCACAATATTTTGTAGTGATCTCAAATTCAGTGTATTTGAAATGAATATACGCGCTATTTCTGAAGAGTTTTAACATGACAGTCTGCGTATTTATCCAGTCTAGGTCTCGTCCAGTATTCGAAATTGGAAGATAAAGAAAAAAAACATATTTTTTATTTTAATTTACCACTTACCAATGTCTGACGAGTCCTTTCGCTTGTGGTTGAATTTTTCTTGTGACACGTTGTGACTGGAACAAATAAAAAAATAAAATAAATATCACCTGAGTTTAAGATAACTATTTTGGTAACTGACAATGTTATTTCATAAGATGTTCCACATTCCATTTTAATTCAAACGTAACGCTAAGAGATGGCACCACTGTTCTGTTAGATCGCGTTGTACATATTTGACACTTTTAACGAAATATAAAGCAAATTTAGGGTCGACACAATAATCGACTAATAACCAAATAGATAGTTGACCCCACTTGTTGTCGCTAACTGCGGCTATGTCATATTTTTTTCGAATGTATAAAAAAATCTAGTAACCGTATCTTTGCTTGGAAATAATAATACTTTATAACAACAATACTAGTTCTAAACATAGATATCCAATGAATGTCATTATCATCTTCGTGTCGTGGTGATCTAGTGGTTGTTACTGGGTAAAATATCCTCTCGACGTCCGCAGGTTCGAACCCTGGCATGTACCAAGGAATTTTAGGAATTCGCGTACGGAATTTACTAATTTAAATTGGTAACACTATCGGCTGACGGTGAAGGAAGAGATGGTGGAGAAACCTGAACCTGAGAAATGTTCTCTTGTACTACTATTGTATGTGGACAAACATACAATATGTCAATTTCTCAGAGTTTTGAAATCGATAATACGTCGTGGCTTGACGTGGTGATTACGCCTATGCCTTCTTTTGGGGAGAGGTCTATATCCCTGCGAAGGGTCTTTAACAGGCTGATTATGGTGACGATCTTTCAAACCAACGTAAATTGCTACTACCTGTGCACTATAACGTTTGGTCTTAAAATTGAAGAGTGGTATGGAATATAATGCTATTCTAAAACTTTGCCAATAGTATTTAGAGGTAAGAAATATTTAATTATATACCAAAATGTCACGACAAATCCGAGCGAAATACATCAGTCTAATGAGATAAAGAACGCACGGTGTCATACGGGAGGCTCTCCGATATTTCGGAGTGCCCCCGTACCTGCGGCAGCTGTTGGAGGCGTACCTGGAGGACAGGGAGGTCGCCTACGTCGACGGCGACGGGCGGATGGTCCGGCGAGCCACAAGGCGGGGGGTTCCACAGGGGTCGGTGCTAGGTCCGCTCCTGTGGAACATGGGCTACGACTGGGTGCTCCACGGCGTGCTCCCATATGGAGCGCGTCTAATCTGTTACGCGGATGACACCCTAGTCGTAGCCCGGGGAGGGAATTGGAAGGAGGTGGAGCGCCTGGCCACGTGGCCACAACCCTCGTGGTCAGGCGCATAAGGAGGTTGGGCCTCAAGGTGGCCCTCGAGAAGACTGAGGCCCTGTTATTCCACGGGCCTCGGTGGGGGCCACCTCCTGGGGCCCACATAATGGTGGAAGGCGCCCGGATCAGGGTGGGGGCCAAAATGAAGTATTTGGGCCTCACCCTGGACGGGCGCTGGCGGTTCGAGCCCCATTTTACGGGGCTCGGTCCGCGAATTGCTGGGGCGGCGGCGGCACTCGGCCGGTTGCTCCCCAATATTGGGGGGCCGGGTGCCGGGTGCCGGCGACTTTTCATGGGAGTCGTGCGGGCGATGGCCGCCTACGGGGCACCAGTCTGGGCAGACGCCCTCGGTGCCGCCAACGTGCGCACGCTGCACAGTGCGCAGCGCACGGTGGCACTGAGGACGATCCGGGCGTACCGGACGGTGTCCTCGGCGGCGGCCTTTGCGCTCGCCGGCTCCCTTCCTTGGGAGCTGGAGGCAGGTGTTCTCGCCGCTGTGTACGAATTCACGGCGGCGAGGAAACGTAGTGGAGAGCCTCCGGCTCCCAGGGAGATAGGGTGTAAGAGACGGCAGTTGCGGGAGGAGGCAGTCGAGAGGTGGATGCAGGACCTGGCGGACGCGCGCTACGGAACGTACACCGTTGACGCCGTCCGCCCAGTCCTGCGGGAGTGGATTCGTCGCAAGTGGGGCTCCCTGACGTTCAGACTGGTGCAGGTGCTGACTGGACATGGTTGTTTCGGGTGGTACCTGCACCGGATCGCTCGCAGGGAGCCGACCGCCGCCTGTCACGAGTGCGGCGCTGAGGAGGATACTGCGCAGCACACTCTGTCTGAATGTGCTGCATGGGAGGTGGAGCACCGCACTGTGGCAGTGGCGGTAGGAGAAGATTTGTCGCTGCCGAGCGTGGTTCTGTCCATGCTCGGCAGCGAGCAGGCATGGCGAGCAGTGGCCTCCTTTTGCGAGGAAGTCATCTCGCAAAAGGAGGCGGCGGAGAGGGCACGCGAGGCGGACCCGCTCAGTGGGCGTCTTCGCCATCAGAGGACCGGCAGGAGGAGGCGGCGCTTTGCCCAACTCCTCCTGCCACCGTAGGCCTGAGGGGATGTAGTCGGGAGGCTCATCCCCTCATTGCACAGGTCTGGCGGACGTGGGGAAGCAGCTGGTGTGTGCCCAGCTGCCTCTCGATAGGTAGAAGCCCGGCGGCAACCTTCCGCCGGGTGGACCGTTGGGGCGGCTATTCAAGGGGAATAGCATAGAACGATCCCTTGCCGCCCCAACACCACGGTCTGTCGGTACACCGAGGGGTTTTAGTCCGTGCGAGTCGGACATATCCCACTCTCTCCCCCGGGAGGGTGGATATCCATAAGGGATTTCCCCACGTAAAAAAAAAAAAAAAAAGCTACACGTTTTGGCGCTCGTCAAAATTGGTTATTAGATCAAAGATTGACAGCAACCGGTCTTTGTACCAACTTTATTTACTCAGCAGAATTATTTATCAATCTACAGCACATCCAAAAAGAAGACCACATAACTCCAATATAAGCCGCATTAGTATATGAATAGGCTAATACTATAACAAGGGAATTTGTAGTCGAAAGTTGAACCAAAAAAAATCTAGAAGAAATTACTACACAATCTATTACTATTGATGGAGGAAAATACGAATGTTTATTCCGGATTTTTCCGGATAGATGAATAAAATGACACAGCGCATTACTTTACGGTAGGATGGACTGACGTACGTATGGAAATGTTTTTATTTCATATTCGGATGCTCCCCATTCCGGGCCAGTGAGTTTTCGAAATGTGGGAAATAGGACTCCTATTGGCTTTGGCTATTCAATCGATCTCACTGTCGACTTTTATGTTATGGACAAATTTTGAGCGAAAACTGTTATTTTATTTAATACTAGCTGCGCCCGCGACTTCGTCCGTATGGAACCTCATGTAAAAGAACAGTGATTAATAAAGTCATCCCAATTTATTAAGTCCATTTATTTATCTACTTTTCTCTCGTACATATGCCGCGTCGTCATTAAAATTACAATACATTTTGATAGAGCGAACCTTTTTTTTCGAACTGAAAACCGCCGCTATCAAAACAAAAATAGTTCAGATGGAAATCGGCTGCTTCGAAAATCCGTCTAACCCCAGTTCGAATCCGAGTGATAGCAAAAGAGGTATCTTTTTAATTTTTTTTTTTTTTTTTTTTTTCTGGTAGAATAATGCAAATTTTGTGAGGCAAAACTAACAGTTTATTTTAATTAAAAAACGTTTTTAAAGAACCCAGCAAGGTTCGGTCGCTCACGTACTGTATAAATAATTAACCTAAATATACGTCTATTCTATAATACTAGCGGTTATAGTTTGCTGAGATGACTTGATATTAAAATTATAGTGTCTAGAATTAGCTCAGAGTATTCGGCGAAGCAAACGGTTGCTCACATTGTCACCTCTAAGTTGTAAACCTCTTGTCAACATGAGTGATCCCCAAGTACGTGTAAACTGAAGGATAGCTGCTTTAACCTCTAGTATATATAGGTATCTAGCAGATAACTGGCTGATAGGAATCCTGCCTTGAAGAACAATTCTAAGCATTGGTGTCGAGTATCATCTTAAGATTTGAGACACCCAAGCCAACCTCACCTGCACGTGGTGCAGCCTGCTGAATAACGAACGAGGCAATGGCGAAAGCGGGGTGGTAGGGTTTTACAGCCCGACTGGACCGCAACCGCCATGTATATGGCGAAAATGCCCGTCATAGTGACCCGCTTCTGCGCGTCGCGTTTCGGGATCAGCCTGTGCATATCTAGTACCGGGTGACTTTCGTCATTATAGCCGGCATCACAACGGCGACCGGCGATGGATAATTTGTCTCTCGGTGGTCGCTGATGTTTTTGGATTGTACTATGCTTACCATCGGGCATAGTGCAGTCACTTTGTCGTGCTTCAATAAAAAAAAGGCAATAAATACAAATCTTGTATTTTACGTACATTCCCTAAATGTATTTAGTGCTGTATGCGATGGGTACATTAGTACCAGTTTACATTCCCCAACTGTTCATTTAGCTTCGTAATTTGCATTAGTGTAACCAAAATTAGTCTCGACATCACGATTACTGGACTGTGGATATATCCAGGTATATTATAAGATTTTCTTGCCGGATACTACAATTGTGGCTAAGCATTTAAATTCGTGTCAACCAACAAACTCCAGGGATGTAAGGTAACCGTAATTATGAACTGGGCAGCACATTTTGTAGGTGGTAGAGCCATGCTGAAGTTATTACTGGCTTCAGCATGAATGGGTCGGCTCGCCCGGGGTAGAAAATCAAAAATAGTTTATTCAGTTTAGGCCCTAATAGCCACTTATGAGCGTCAAAAACTACCACCGGTTCGGAAACAACCGAGTCATCGAGAAGAACCGGTAAGAAACTCGATCTGGTTTATCTTTTTAACAAATATAATATATATAATATTTAGACCATATTACATACATGACAGAAAGTTT
Source organism: Antheraea mylitta (assembly GCA_014332785.1). NCBI lineage: Eukaryota > Metazoa > Arthropoda > Insecta > Lepidoptera > Saturniidae > Antheraea > Antheraea mylitta. The sequence goes on along the minus strand of JACEII010000103.1, from coordinate 1,025,307 downwards.
TTAATGGATGCGCAGAGATGAGACAATTCCAGATATCACTATCGTTCACATACTGATCCACTCTATAATAGCTTTTTGAGACCAAAATCCGCTTGATATGGCGCTTAAATTTACAATCCGGCAAATCGGTAATATCTTTTGGAATTTTCTTATAGAACGGTATACTATTTCCCAAAAAACTATTACTCGTTTTACTAAGTCTAAAACATGGGTTAACCAGTTTGTCACGTTTCCTAGTATTTAGACTATGATTAGACATACATTAAATTATCAAGAATGTATTGGGAAGGCAGAGTTAAGGTACCGAATTCTAGAACCACTCGACTGTCTCCTTCTCGTCCGCCGGACCTGTGCAATGGGAAGATGGGGCCCCCGGCCCACCTCCCCTAGGACCGGCTACGGTGGCGGGAGAAGGCGCGTGTACTGGCGCCTCCTCCTACCATTCATCTTTGGCAGAGAGGACCGCTTAGGGTCCTCCTCGCGAACCGTCTCCGCTGCCTCCTTCTGCGAGACGATCTCCTCGCAGAAGGAGGAAACAACGTTCCACACATTCTCGCTGCCGAACATGGCTTTGACGATGCTCAGCAGCGAGAGATCATCACCTACCGCCGCAGCCAGAATGCGGCACCGCTCCTCCCACGCAGCACATTCGGAAAGTGGGTGCTTCGCGGTGTCTGTTTCAGCGCCGCACTCATGGCACATGGCGGTAGAACCACCCGACCTACAGAAATACTTAAGTAAAGCAACAGTACTTGCATTTTTGCGTTTCGTTCGGTAAGTGAGAGCGTCGGAATTTCACATCTCCTCTCCCATTCCCCCTTCCCTTTATCGCCAGCTCTCCACCATACACAATCTGGCAACGCACTTGCTACTATCCTAGTGTCGCTAATGTCTATGGACGGCGGTAATCATTTAACATCAGGTGACCCGCCTATTTGTTTGCCTCGTGTGATATATAAAAAAAATGACTTAACATAAAACTGCTTTCCGTCATACTGTTTCTTATTTATTGGGAATGGTTTTCGACAATGTTAAAGTATCTCTAATATTGTCTTATTTTCCATAAAAAGAAAAACTAACAGCTAATAAAACCTGTTGCTTCCATGAAAACGGATCACAGAAGTACTTCCAATAGCAATTAAATCTTAGGCAGAGTGCACTCGTGTTAATTAAATTGAAGGTACCACTTAGAGACTTGAACTGTTCTTTCACTCCAAAAGGTATAATCTACGTATATGTAGTTCTTATCGATAATAAGTACCCGGGCGACCGAGCCTAGCTCGGTTCTTTAAAAAGTATTTTTAAATTAAAATAAACTGTTCGGTTTGCGTTTTCAAATTAACATTTTTTTACAGAAAAAAAAAAATATATGTCTCTTCTCCTGTCACTCAGATTCGAACTGGGGTTAAACGGACTTTCGAAACAAAAAATTTCTATCTGAGCTATTTTTGTTTTGAAAGCGCCGGAGAAATTTACCTTTATATTCTAGCTATATGTTTTCATTGCCTGAAAACTAAGTTAAAAACGTTTTCTATGAATAAAATCTAGCTAGATCGATTTATCGTCCCCGAAACTACCTATTTTAGTATATAGTTTCACGGAAATAGCTGACGCCGTTTCCGAGATCCTCAATTTATACAAATATAAAAATATACAAGAATTGCTCATTTAAAGCTATTAAATTATCAAAAGCATGATATCATTAATGTATTTGTAGTTGCCAATGATGGTAATTGGAAAATATCTAACCACTTTGTTCTTTTTCTTCAATTCGACTAAGCTCTTGGCCATATAAGGCCTCTACAGCTTCAACGAACTACTAAGGTGAGCGCTTCAGGCACTACAGCCGATTTTATTTGAGAACTAGGACAATGGTACAAGGGACACCTTAGCTTGGTGGTATTTAATAACTCGAATTTGACTAATTCCAGCTTGTTCCAGTTTCATACCGATATCATTTTTCTTAACGAATAAAAAGGATTTTTTTTATATTATATTAGGGAAACTAACTGGCGGGTCACCTGATGTTAAGTGATCAACTCCGTCCATAAACACTAGCAATACCAGGAGGGTTGCCAATCTGTATTTCAGAAAAGGGAGGAAGTGGGGCAAGAGGGGACGGGAGGTGGTCCTCTGACGCTGTCACTGATCGAACGAAGCGCAACAATACAAGCACTGTTACTTCACGTGGGTTATTCTGTGGGTCGGGTGTTAATAGTTTCAGCGTGGGTCTACCACCTACAAAATTATATTTATTATATGCACACTGTTGGCGCTGGTTGTAATTAAGATGAACAATGTTTAATAATTCGGCAGGATGCTTTCCTGGTGATAGTTAAGAATGCACAACGGTCGGTAGGATATGGGAGAAAATAGGACTCACCTTTGGGCTGTCGTCACGGTCGTAGGAGGCCTTCTCTTCATTCACTAACACTTCGACTCGCACCTTTCACTTTTACCCTCCAATTGTATTTATTAACGCTTTTTAGGCTTAGGTTATTAAGCAATTTATTATTAATATTCGATCACAGAGATGTGCGCCGTAGTCATTTTGCATTCAGACTGACTTTAGCACCGGTGAGGGGGTTGGGGGAGGAATATGACACTTAATGGATTTAAAGAAGGACGGATAATACCGTTGTGCATTGCAATATCTCTTGAACGTTTTAGCCTAAACACACGCATATTAAGTGGGCCGGTTTCCCACCACGCTACCAAGAAACCTTCATGGCTTCAAGTTCTGCGATGAACATTTATTAGTATAACAAAGTTACAACGATAAAATTTAAAAAGATGCTGAAAGTAAAAATGTAAGTACTTTTTTAGTATAAATGTTTCCTTTTATTAAACTTGCGAAGGAAAATGTTTTTCGGAATAACTTAAGAAAAGTTTACGTAATAAAACTCCCGTGGGGTTATATACTTGACATAGATGTGGAATATTATATACCTTTAGCAGTAAATCAAACCGTATGAATCAATTCTTCAAATAATTTTGAAACAAAAAATCAAAAATACTTTATTCGGTTTAGGGCCTAATAAGGCACTTATGAACGTCAAAAACTACCACCGGTTCGGAAAATAATCCAGTCGTCGAGAAGAACAGGCAAAAACTCGATCGGGTATATCTTTTTTAACCGACTTCGAAAAAGGAGGAGGTTCTATGTTCGGTTGTATGTTTTTTATGTATGTTAATCGATATCTCCGTCAATTGTGAACCGATTTTATTGATTCTTTTTTTGTCTAATTCGGCTATACTCTATTTAGAGGTGATCCCATATAAATTTGAATAAAATATTCAACCCCTAAGGGGGTAAAATAACGTTTATTTGATTTTCACCCAGTTCGTGTCTACGTATTTTCGTCTACTTAAAACCGATTTCAACAATTTTATTTGAATCACAGATACCTAGGAATGGTGTTCTTCAAATAAAAAAATTCCAACTATAAGGGTTGAAAATAAAGGGATGAATAAAGCTTATATGAATAAATGAACTTTCCCATAAGCTAATTTTAATGAAAACTTGGAGCAACCTGTTTTGATCATGAAAATAGAGAAATTGGAATGGAACTCCTCAACGGCTTACAGCAGCTATCTTGTGTTTGGGTTCATAATCGAGCAAACCAACTTACTTCTGCCCATTTAGGTATGGATGAACCTAGAACACCAATTTTTGTCTCTGAAAAACTAACTATAAAAATGAAGAGATTGTTTTTTCTAGCTAGATCCTTTACTAAGACTCATAAATACGCCTATTGCTGGACATCTAACGGACGAATTTTCCTCAGAAAAGAAAATGGTTCTCCCCAAATATTAGTCAAAACGGAGATACAATTACAAGAGCTAGGGAATGCATCTCAATGACTTGAGTACACTCACATAATTATTATTCCCAGTTTAAGTAATGTTAGATTTATATTCTCCATGTTTTTACTAATTCAAACTCACACAGTTTCACACCTTTCACTTTTGATCTTACAAGCACAACATATACTAACAGTTATCTTATTCATTAAACATAGTGTTTTTATTTATATAAAAGTACTGACAAGTTATAGCTTCCATTTACAATTTTTCTTCATCATATTTGCTAAGTTTCTAAAGAGTCTATCAAATTGGGTAAGTCTGCAACTCATGTATATACTCGTATTAAAGCTAAGACAAAATTTGGCGAAAGATATCATTTTCAATGCAAATAGCAAACAGGTAAGATTATATACTTATTGTTATATATTAGCATATAATAGGAATATCAATGGTCAAATAATTTATTTGTCTTCTCAAATTAAATCTTAATAATGTTACATGAAATTAATGAATTTACTAGCGATCTCGACGATTTAAGTAATCTTACATCATATATGTGTCCACCTCAAGATTGCACAAAATATATCAATAACATTGACAATGATTTAATTATATTCTCTCAAAACATAAGAAGTATAGGGCATAATTTTGATGATCTTTGCGTTACATTAAATTCTACTCAGCTAATTCCAGATGTTATAGTTCTAGAATGTTGGCTTTCCTCAAATGTTTATACCCCATTTCTTAAAAAATATACTCCAGTAACAACAAAGACTATTCTCAACCAAAACGACGGTGTGGTAGTATATATCTCTAATGCATTATCTCATAATACTTTTGAACCAACGTTTGAAGAAGCGAACTGTCTAGTAACAGTATTTGATAACAATATTGTTCTTATTTCGATATACAGGCCACCATCCTTTCGTAACTTAGATATATTTTTAAAATCTTTAGAAAGTTTATTAGAATCCTTAAAGGACGAAAAAACTATAATTATCACAGGTAATATTAATATTGATATTAAAAATGATACGAGTGATTCACGGGCTAGTGATTATTTGGATTTGATTTCGTCTTTTGGTTTATACCCAAGTCATACTCTTCCAACATGAATAGACAATTGTTTAGACCACATCTTGATTACAAGTAATTTGACTAGTATCACACTTGTGGTAAACAGTAGCATTACAGATCACAACTCGCTTGTGATATCGGTAAGGCATATAAATAATAAGCGTAAATTTCCCTTATTTATATCAAAGGTTGACAATGCAGGAATATACAAGAATCTACAGAACCTTGATTTGAGCACTTTTTACACTCTTACTTGCCCTAATAAAGCGGTGGATTTTCTAGTAACAGCTTTATCCGAAATTATAAAACGTAATACAATAGTACAACGCATTTCATGTCGAAACCGCATCTTAAAACCATGGATGACCCCTGGGCTCCTTAGGTGTATTAAGAATAGAGATAAAATGCACTTAAAAGTAAAAAACAACCCGTATAATGATATTTTGAAATTAACATACTTAAGATACAGGAATTTTTGTGGCAATTTGTTTAAAAAATTAAAAATTGAATATGAAAAAACTCAACTAGAAAAAGCAAGTGCAGCATCAATAAAGAAAACTTGGCAATGTATAAATAATATAACCAATTTTAAAACTAAAAATAAACTTTCAACTGAACTATTTAAAACTTGTACAGATAAGGCTTATGCCGTTAATCAAGCAAACGTATTCTTTGCAAATATAGGTCGAAATTTAGCCGAAACGATAAATTGTAATCCTCCAAATAAATCGGATTTAGGCTCTGCATTTAGTGATTCGTTTGTATTGCTAGAAACAGATAATTTTGAAGTGTTTTCAATCATTAATTCACTTCGCACTGAATGTGCTATGGGATGGGATGGGATATCAACTAAGGTAGTTAAATTAAATAAAGATATATTAATTCCAGCAATAACACACTTTTGCAAGCTTTCCATAAAAAGTGGTAAATTCCCAAAGTCATTCAAGAGGTCCATAATTATTCCAGTTCACAAAGATGGAGACAAATCAGTAATAAATAATTATCGTCCTATTTCCTTTTTGCCTATATTTTCCAAAATATTAGAGAAAGTTATCAACAACCAGTTGGTCAAATTCTTGGAACGCTCTGGATTACTATCAGATAATCAGTATGGTTTTCGTAGAGGTAGATCAACGGTTGATGCTGTTACGAAATTTTGCGACTTTATTTCCAAACACCTTGACAAGGGATTTAAATCTCTTGGTATCTTTCTCGATCTTGCAAAGGCTTTTGATACAGTTTCGATTCCTTTACTTTTACAAAAACTTGAGCATTTGGGGATTCGTGGAATACCATTCAATCTATTTGAAGATTACCTTTCCGACAGAACTCAGTCTGTTAAAATAGGAGATATTGTTAGTGACCAAGTTTTCGTCACATATGGCGTCCCACAGGGTAGTATTCTCGGACCTACTCTATTTATGATCTACATAAATGATTTGTGTCAATTAGAAATAGAAAACGGGAATATTATTACTTTTGCTGATGACACTGTACTATTATTTCAAGGTCATAGTTGGAGAGAGACATTTCTAAGTGCTCAAATAGGTTTTAATTCTGTAAGTGCCTGGCTACGTACAAATCAACTCACGCTGAATGCAAATAAAACAAAATTTATGACTTTTATTATTCAAAACAAATCTGATTCAAGCTTGGATGATCTGAGATTAATTGTACACTCGCCATCGTGTCCGAATACATTAACTAACTATTGTAATTGTCCTAATTTAGATGAAGTTAAAAACACTAAATATTTGGGTATCGTTATAGACTATAAACTAAATTTTCAATATCATATTTCGTCATTAGTAAATCGCGTGCGTAGGCTTATACCAATTTTTAAATGTATTAGACAAGTAGCAGACAATAACATTGTTAAAATGATATATTTCTCTTTATGCCAGTCACTTCTTCTTTACTGCATCCCGTTTGGGGGGAGAGCAAGTAAATCCATTTTGCTACCCCTAGAAAGGGCTCAAAGAGCAATACTGAAAGTAATGTTTTTCCGGCCGTATAGATATCCCACAGGGAATCTTTACCAAGAATGTCAGGTTTTAACCGTTAGACAACTTTTTATTCAACAAATTATTCTCCGTCAACATGTAGGAACGACAAACATACAATTCACAGATTCTAGAAGGGTCGAGGACATAATAAAAGTACCTAAACATAATACTTCGTATGCTTGTCGTTTTGAAGGCTACCTGGGAGGATTGCTCTATAATAAAGCAAACAATACACTAGGGATTAATCAATTCAACAGTCATACTATTAAAAAACTTACTTACAAATGGTTAACTTCACAAAATTACACAAATACAGAAAAATTACTAATACCACAATACAAATTGTAAATAACTTCAATATTTAAATTCATACATTTTTAATTTAAAAACAATGCTTCATGAAACTCTATCATATATACATATACTATCATAAAACACCCTTGGCTATCTGGGAATACTGTGTTACACATTAATAAATATGTGAGATATTTAAGTCAAACTACGTTTTTATTTATTATATGTTTAAGTCACTGTTTGTCTTACTTCTCAATATATGAAATTTTGATGTCTGCGATACGGTTTATAACCAGTGCAGATAACAATATAACTGTAAATTATGTATACATTGACTTTGAACATTTTATTATTATTATTATTATATGACTCGTTTTTTTATTTTTTTTTATTGAAGCACGACAAAGTGACTGCATTATGCCTGATGCTAAGCATAATACAATCCAAAAACAGTGGCGACCACCGAAAGACAGATTATCCATCGCTGCTCGCCGCTGTCATGCCGGCCATAATGACAAAAGTCATCCGGAAATGGATATGCACATGCTGATCCCGAAACACGACGCGCAGAAGCGAGTCACTATGACGGGCTTTTTCGCCATGTACATGGTGGTTGCGACCCAGTCGGGCTGTAAAACCCTACCACCCCGCTATCGCCATTGCCTCGTTCGTTGATCAGCAGGGTGCACCACGTGCAGGTGAGGTTGGCTTGGGTGTCTCAAGTTTTAAGATGTTACTCGACACCCCTTACACCCCAAAATTTGACGAGGAATTACATGTGGGGTTGTGATTGTTGAGGCAATTCCCGTGAAGCGGACATTACGGAAGATGAGGTTCTGAAATTCGTTCACAATCCACCTAATTTGACCAGTTGGATCTAGTACGGTGTAATATTATGTTTGCTTGTCAAGTTATGAACTTCTGAAGAACAATTACTTCTGCATCAAATTAAATTAAACTCATGTACTCGAAAAATATCTAGAAGTATGATGACAAGCCACTTTATATTTTTCTTTATTATTTTGGTTATTGTTCAGACCTCTTTGTATTATTATAAACATTACAGGTAATACAGGTAGCCGATTATATATAGATAGTCTACTAGCTAGCCTAGCTACTAGAAGTCTAATTACCATCACTATGAACGAATTTCAGATCTTCACCTTTATTTGTTTAAAAATTCCCTAACCGGTACAATTTCTCTTTCGGCTGTAACCTATGAATCTAATACCTATAGGTAGATTGTCATAGATGCTTGGTTTCCATGACAACTACTTATTGGATACGGAACATCTATTTCTCGCATGAGCGACCTAGACGCCGGCATGTGACGATAACGTATTGCGTTATACTCTAAGTTCACTTCGACTGACTACCTAAAATTTAGAAAGGTATTAGTTAAGATGCTGTTACGCCCGTGGGTAAATTAAATGGCGTTCGTCTTGATAGAAAATTATTTTGTACTAGATGCGCCCGCGACTACGTCCGCGTGGAATTTAATGTACAAAAAACAGTGACAAATAAAATCATTTGAATGTATTAAGTCGATTTAATTATCTACTTTTTTTACTTTATTTTTGGCAATCAATCTTTCGGATTATTACTGTCATTGTCGCGTAGTCAATAATATTACAAGCTTCGTGCGATCATTTCAATATTCAGCGTCGTGTGAGTCAATATTCTAACAAGATGATGAATCCCTTGTTACAACCTTCCAGGAGTTTTTGTGGCTTCTCAGAATTTCACGCTCCGTGGTATTATTTTCCATTCACTTCACTTATGCACAATAAACTAACTATATTATGTAAAATACCACCAAATTTACACAATATAGAGTCAAATAACACAAGATTATGAAATATAAAATCCACTACTTGGCAGACTAAAATCCCGTCAAAAACTCAATTACAATAACTTTTGATAGAGTGAACCGATTTTAATGAAACCAAGACTGACTGTTACTCGAGGTTATGCTTTACGATGTTCTTCGGCAGATTTTATCGTGAAGGCAGTACTTTAGCAGTTACGCGTGTTTATACAAACAGACAGACAGACATTTCTATTCTATTAATGATTGAAATATAATTTATTACTTAATCTAAGACACTTGCAACATTTTTTTTCACAAAAATTTAAAAAGTACGGACACATTACATTTACATTTTTATTGATATATCGTTATATATACATTTCTTTTGTACGCGTGCATATCACTGAACTTCTCTTAAACGGCTGGATTAATTTTGATGAAATTTTGTGTGCGTATTCAAGTAGATCCAAGAATGGTTTAAATTTACAGTTGAACCCGGTAGTTGGCGCTACGGTTGACGTTTAGGATTTTTTATTACTAGTGTATGTATATAAAAAAAATCAATTAGTTATTTTCACACGTACACCTTATGATATTGTAGTTGCAGTCCTCCAAAGTCTGGAATGGAAGTCTGCTCAAATGTTTTTTTATCGAACTAACTACGATATTGGCCATGCAAGGCATCTACAGCTTCACTGACCAACGGCTCAATTTCAATAAAGGGGAGTGGAAAAGTTTGACAGGCGTACAATCCCTAGACCAACCTCTCCTCCTCTTCCACCCCTTTCTCCTCCCCCCTACCCTACCAACTCAGACTGGTAACGTACTTGCAACTCCTTTGGTATTGCTGGGGTCTATGTGCGGTGGTGATCACTTAACATCGGGTGACCAACCTGATCGATTGCCTTCTATGATATAAAAGTTTAGGACGGGCTCTTTTTAGAACCCCATTGTAGGAGGTTCTCACGATGAAACATTCTTTGTTGATTTGACGGAGTTTGCATGCAGGATATGAAAATAAATATAAAAAAATCTTATTGCACCTTTTTTTTTCTGTTCTGCATACTTTTAGTCCGCACCTTTTTTGCTTTCGTTTTTTTTTATTGTGTGCGTGAAAAATCGTATCTGTGAGCAACTATTGGGTGTTTTTTTTATCTATTTAGTATTATTTTAACCTAACTATTTATTTATTTTCATTTTTTTTATTTGCATTAACTATTTACTATTTAAGAGTGGATTGTTTAATGATGTTATTGCCTTTATGGTGGCTTAATTATGATCTTTTATGCCCATTTTGTGGTTATAATCCACAATGTCCCGCGCCAGAGCGTTCACGGCCCGATGGATGAACCTAGTTCTTGCGCTATACCTTAATAACTAATGATGGTAACTCTATCACATTAACTCTCATTTACTTCCTTGCATTTTGAGATTCTACAGTGCATACAACACGGATGGCGGATAGATGAATATAGTGCCTCAATTGTAGAACCATCGCTTATACTATGCGTTGTATACAAGTTATTTTTAATAATTGAATAGATTCCATTAACCAAAAAATTAACCAAAACGGTCACCCGATGGTAAGTGATCAACGCCGTCCATAGACATTAGCAACACCGCGGAGTCACAAGTGCGTTGCCGGCATTTAAAAAAAGTGTACGCTCGTTTCTTGAGTTTTTTTTCTCGAATTGACTACTCTATTGACCAAACAAGGTCTTAACAGCTTCAACGGACTACAAACGTTTCTTGAAGCTTTGCAATTCATCGTTGTTTGGAAACACCGCCGCTGGAAGTCGATTTCACAGGGTCGAAGTACGAGACAGAAACGACCTTGAAAACCTCACCGTGGAAGACCTCCAAAGAACTTTATTCAGAAACTAAACAGAGTCATTACAGAAATGAATATTGGAATAGTTCTCTTAGTTTTCCGTTTCGTCGAATACAAAGCCCGAGTGGATCTCACCGAGCTAAAGTCCTTTGTAAATTGTGCAGAATTCTGCTCAGAGCGCGTGACGTCACTTTGAAATCATTCCTCTTATCCCAAATTGTATTGGCATTCCGTTCTAACGTTATTTATTAGGGGTGTACGAATACTTGAAGTATTTGTCGATGAATCCGAATACTTTAGATTCGAAAGTCGAAGTAGTTGTTCCAACAATTCGAACGATTTGAATTATTGTAATAATTCAAACAAAACATATAACTAGAATAATTTATAAATTATGAATTACTAGCCTAGCTGACGTTGTCCCGCTCTTATAACAAAAAAACCTTGGCAAGTGACAAAACCTTCCTCAAGAATCATTTTATTTACTAGTGAAGCGTTATGAAAATCTGTTCAGTAGTTTTTGAGTTTATCGCGAACAGACATTGTAGTCCGGTGAAGCTGTTAAGACCTTGCTGGGTCAATAGCGTAGTCAGGTCGAAAAAACAAGCGAACAGACATACAGAGAAACGTGGCAGAGGATTTTGTTTTATTATATGTAGTGATTATTAAATAAAATATGTATTTCAAGTTCATATAAGGACATAGTTAAAGAATCGGATCTAAAAGATTTCAAATAATAAAATCCATGTAAAAAAGTAACCGAGTGAAACAAAAATAGAAGGGAGTTCTACAAAGATACTGACAGAATTGACAGATTGATGTTCGGTCGCTTAGTTGCTATTTTATTTTACCCTAAGATTGCACTGTAAACGGAAGATATGGTCTGATTTTCTTAATGATCTTCAATAATACATACAATAAAAACGTAAAACAAGCGCGTCTATCCTTTTCCGATTTTTGTAGAAATAATTGTTGCATGTGTGTTTTTAGAAATGTCTGTCTGTCTGTCTGTTTGTATTTACACGCATCTTTGCTAAAGTACTGGGTTCACAATAAAATCAAAATACATATCTTTGAGAACAACTTAGTCTTTGTTTCATTACTATCGGTCCATTCTATCAAAAATTATTGTAATTTTAATGACGACGCGGCGTAAATACTAGAGGAAAGTAGATAAGTAAATGAACTTAATACTTCATGATGACTTTATTGATTACTGTTTTTTTATCTAAGGTCCCACACGGACAGTGTCACGGGCACAGCTGGTACTTAATAAATTTGTTGTTTTTGAAGTAAAAATGAAATAACTTCTCATGTTTCCTAACCCTACACTTTCGGCATTCAAATTATTCACTTTCAGGGTTGGCAACAATTTATTGCAAAAATGACAGCAAATTTTGCGTTAATTTTGGGATACTTTACAACAATCACAATTTGTTAAAAAAGTATGGGAGTTTGGAACGCGTAAGAACCTTGTCGACATAGCGACGCTTGAGATCAGGCCCACTGAACGGCTGTCAGCTCTTCTATGCGCTTGCGCAAGGGGGTGCAGTAATGTGGCTGCACTCAACATCTAGCTTGTTAATAAAAATTAGTGTTCCATTTTTTTGTGACAACATAACACCATGGTGGTTGGGTTTTTCTAATACTCATTTAGCAAGTTACACTTTGAATTGATAATCGATTGCCAATACCTATAGGTACGTTCTGGCAGCTGTACTTAAGAACCATCCTATTCTAGATTTAGTGTAAAATCATCTCCAAACAAATCTTTAGTCAATTTCAAGTGAGAGTATGTACGTAATTGTCTATAAATGATCAAAAATAACGTGTATAAATTAAAACGACTTAAAAATAATATATTTTAGGCAGTTTTCCTAAACAATTTTAACCTCTCCTATCCTTATCTAGCCTCTAACATGTTACTACATTGTAATCCGGTGAAGCTGTGAAGGCCTATCAAGTGAAGCCAATAGCGTAGTTAGTTCGACAACAAAAAAATTGTTTCTACTACATTGTAGCACAAACTTCATCCAGTAACGGACTTCCATTTACTACTCGCACTCCAGTTTAAAAATAACATTAATTGACAACATTCACCTACTAATTATAATTGGAAATTTTGCTATAGGTTTTTGAGTTACGTACAAACTCTGATGTAACACGTAAAAATAAATATCCATTCCCGAGCGCAACGAGCGAGCGAACTCGGCAAATACAACTCACCATGTTCCCTGCCGCATTAACAATTCCGTTTGAAGTTCCAAGTGAACCAATAAATATGTAACGGTCATTAATATTCATACGATTTCTATTGCATTTGCTTCGTATTTTATTTTTAATTTATTTGATTCAGCGCTTAAAAAATGTAAAGCTTGATATTTATATTTTATATCAGTGTAACGCTTGTTTGAATAATCCTAAATAGTTATAACAATATTGAAAGGATTTCAAATGACTCTTACCGGTTATGACGTCACAATGAACCGATTGATATTCCTATAAATAAGTCGGTAATTCGTTTTTCTGATCAGTAGTACGATGAAGCTTCAAGCGCCTGTCAGGCCAATATTTGTAGGCAGTACGAACAAAAATTGTGATAATTGTATTAGAAGCGCTTTAATAATGTAGTTATTCTAATTTGATAAAAATACTTTATTTTGATTTTACATATATATTTATAATTGTATTATTATATATACTAATGTTTATTGTTACATAAGTTTAAGGTATGTCCAATGAATATATCAAATTAAATGAATACCGAAATATTCTAGTTATTATCATCTACATTTAGTAAAACTGCTAAAAATATACTAGAGTGAGATAGCAGAACATGATGGAAAAGTATTGGTGTAAGTTGAACGTAATTACCATATACAAAAACTAGTCATAGTGGCTTCATTTGGTATGTAACAGTGTAAAATCAACTGGCATATGAGTTCCTCTGTAGTGTCTGTCGTAACACTAGTCGTGTTATAACTAGGTTGTGACTTTCGGTAGAAAAGACTTATCTTTTAGCTATTACTGACATTCTTGGTCTAATCCATTGTTTCCCAACGTGGGGCCTATGCCACAGGGAAGCAATTCGATAAATAGGGGAGGGTAATTTAAACATGGACTCGACACGACTTTAACCCTTTCGCTTTGGGTTATTTAAATGCAATGATTAGATATCGGTGACACACTTAACAAAATAGGGCAAATTCTTAATAAAATGTTGTAAATAATTAGTACCTGGGCGACCGAACCTAGCTCGGTTCTTTAAAAATACATTGTTAAATTAAAATAAACTGTTAGGTTTGCCTCATAAGATTAACATTTTTGAAAACAAAAAAAAACCGAAGCAACCGATTTTCATATGCGCTATTTCAGTTTTGACAGCGGCGGCGAAATTTACATTTATATTCTGGCTATATTTTTTCATTGCCTGAAAACTCAGTAAAAAAAGTTTTCTATGAATAAAATCTAGCTAGATCGATTTATCGTCGCCGAAACTATCTACATACTAAGTTTCACGGAAATAGATGACGCCGTTTCCGAGATCCTGAATATATACAAATATAAAAATATACAAGAATTGCTCGTTTAAAGGTATTAGATTAGGTATAATTTCGTTTGACGTTAACAAAATATCAACTGGGTAATTACAGTCTTCAAGTCAAGTAAGCTTTTCATTACAGGTTTTGAAATTTTACTTATGATGTTTTGATAACAATTTCATAGTGATTTGTTTCTAAAAATTATCATTTATACAAAACAATTTTTAAAGGTTAAAAAGAAGTATGGCGTGACATAAAATTTAAAAAAATGCTAAGGTGGGGCATGACTTAATAAGTTTGGAAAACACTGGTCTATACCCTAATACGTCAAGTATATGATGAAATATTTAAAAACGCTTCAGCCCAAAGCGCGATTCAAAATCAAAAAATACTTTATTCAGTTTAGGCCCTAATAAGGCACTTATGAACGTCAAAAACTACCACCGGTTCGGAAACAACCGAGTCATCGAGAAGAACCGGCATGAAACTCGATCTAGTTTATCTTTTTAATATATATAATATTTAGACTATATTACATATATGACAGTAAAGTTTTTAATGGACGCACAGAGTTGAGTCAATTCCAGACATCACTATCGTTCACATATTCATCCACCCTATAATAATAGCTTTATGAGACCAAAACCCGTTTGACATGGCGCTTAAGTTCACAACCCGACAAATCGGTAATATCCTTTGGATCTTTGTTATGGAACCGTACACTATTTCCCAAAAAACTATTACTCGTTTTACTAAGTCTAAAACATGGGATAATCAGTTTGTCACGGTTCCTAGTATTTAGACAATGCCGGCCTTTTATGAAATCCAGTTTATCAAGGTTCTTTCGGACATACATTAAACTATCAAGAATGTATTGTTTTATTTACCCTTATAACTCCAGAAGTACGTAAAGTTGAGGATGTCAGAACACTCAATTTATTTCGAATATATTCTAGACCGTCCAAAACATATAGATACGATAAGCTAAAATGTAATAAACAAAAATCTATTTCTCGTAATACCCTGTGTGATTTACTTATTTATATATAGCATCCTGTCATTTTACCAGATAAATAACATTACGCGGCTCGTTGAACCTGAAAATTGCTGCGAATATACGAAGACCCATATAGAGAGGTGCAGTATGTTAACACAAAATTGTTATAACGAAGAATTTGTATCAACGTCAAGGACGAATACGTTAACTACTTAGATATCTATACTAATATTATAAAGAAGTAAAGTTTGTGAGTTTGTGACGTTGTAGGGGGTAATCTCGAAAACAGCTAGTCCGATTTGAAAAATTATTTCTTTATTATATAGTTCATTTATCGATGAAAGTTATAGGCCATCATTACGCTAAGACTACTAAGAGCGGAACACCAATGAAAAATGTTTCAAAATCGGGATTTTTTCCTCTTGAGAGCTTCCGCTGCGTGTTAGCGTTAGCCCAAAGTAACTATTACTCGGACGGATTCACGGGCAGGGACTAGTTATCGATGTTCATAACACCAATCATTCGAACTGGGGTATATGTTGCGTACTTGTGCTGAAAATATTACCTTATATCGCTTAAATAGATCTATTTCATGGTTTTTGATATATCCAAGATTCTAGTTTTAGATGAGGTGTTATATTCATTATCTTTATTTGTATACTACTTTTGCTCGCGACTTCCCTTACAGTAAATTTAACCTATCCGTCGGTAACAGTACTTATTTCCTATTTAAAAGGTACCCTGTCCTTCTCTGTACCTCTCATAACGTATATCTAAAATTTAATCATAGATGAGTGAGAGTGTAATATGGTGACCTCTTCACCATTTCAGACCCACACTTCCCGCCGCTGGCTGGCTGCTCACGCGTATACCTTAAAAGCTAGCAAGATGGCGACCACCGTAAGGTTCTCTCGGTCATTCCTTATGTGTAGGCTAGCGCTGTGGAATTGGTTGCCCAGCACCGTTTTTCCTCAGGACTATGATATGGGGCTTTTCAAGAAGAGACTGAAACGCGCTTTTCTGAGTCGGCAACAACAGTGACGCCCTTCGTGTTGCAGTTGTTCATGGGCAACGCTAACCATCTATTATCAGGCGGGCCTTCTGCCTGTTTGCTGTCTTTTGGCGTAAAAAATAACTCATCTTCGCATTTATAATATTCGTTTATATTATTTATCTGCAAAAAATTAGAATATCTTAAAACATAACCATCCTGTGTTATACTGTTACAGATTTAGTCGGCTTGACTCGACGTCAAACACCCTCGGACCCTGGCACTGAATCATGTATGCTCCGTTTCAGTCGCCATCAACCACATTTACTGTCTGACAAGGAGTGCATCGTTCTACTAATTACATTTGTATTATTATTTAGTATAATAATAAGATAATATTATGTTTGTTTTGTACATTAGTTAATATTTCATATACATGTAGTGTGTATACAGTTTGTACTTAATACATTGTTTATAAGTTTTCACTTCTATCGTATGATCATAAACGTACGCCGACTTTTCATAGTTATTTTGTTTATATATTTTTCTTTCAAATTAATTATATTTTTGAAGTAACACTTCTTTCGCACGCTTGATTTCGGGAGTAAGCTGGTGAATGCGTGATGAGGGTGTTACGAAAAGTGTGACTGGGTTAGGCGAATGGAAGTTGAAAAGAAGATATGAGTTAGTGACGATATTATATAGTTAGTGATAATAAACTAAAATATTTACAG
This sequence comes from Antheraea mylitta, assembly GCA_014332785.1. NCBI lineage: Eukaryota > Metazoa > Arthropoda > Insecta > Lepidoptera > Saturniidae > Antheraea > Antheraea mylitta. Next base: position 1,008,218 of record JACEII010000103.1, on the reverse strand, counting down.
AAAATTTATATACGTATATCTCTATATTATACATATACTTGGAGCTAAAGAAGTTTTACTTCAGTCGTGTGGTCTAAAGAGTACTCGTTTTTTTTTCAATTTAAATTCATAACATTATTTACTTTTAACCATTATTTTATTTGTTAACTAAGGGAAGGCATAAAAAGTACATACATAAAACATCAGACGTGTATAGAGCTGATGTGAATATAATGCAATTATTCGACTTATCATGGGTAATAATGTAAAATATTTTGTTACTATACTCTCGCATTTATATTACAGAATTATAGTGAATATATCGGTATAATTACTTTGTTAAATAAAAGGAAGTATTTGTACAGTCTCTCATAAAAAATTTAATTCGTTCTCTTATACGATAGTGTTTGTATAAAATGATTAATCGTTCTTGTTTGTGACCCGATGACTAGTCGCTGTGGTCTGACGTCACGCACTGTGGTCAACGTCACGTTTTTCATCCATAGAACTTATACCACAGCATACAATACAATATCATTAGTTTTACATGAATGAACAACACATATTATTCTACATTACATATATATATATATATATATATGTGTGTAATTATTGCAAGTATCTTATAGTTTACACGTTAAATTCTTTGTACAATTACAACTTATATTATTACTAGTTGATCCGTTCCCGTATTCGTAGGGCGGTAAAAATTTATAAAAGAACTATTTTTTGTGTTAACTTAACAGTTAGATGTATGCTTATATGTGACTTTAGGCATTATCAAGCTCTACAACTCTTCTCTAGAACTCAATCATATATTTCTCATTGTTAAAGCGGCGTTCGTAGGAAACCTTTACGTTCAACCGTTTTTTCTCCGACTTACTTTGCAAATCCGACTACCATAAAAAATCTTTTCATTATTCTGGTTAGTATATAGCCTATGACACTCATAAATAACGTAGATTTCTATTGGTAGAAGAATTTTTAAAATAGGTTTAGTAGTTCCAGATATTATCCCCTACAACATCACAAGCTCACAAATTTTACCTCTTTATAATATTAGTACATTACAACACATTATACATATTAACATCATTTCGATAACCATCGATGTTATTAATTATAAATTTTTATCTTAAAAACCCGTAAATTAAATTTTAATTTGAAACAATTTAAACACGTTTGTGAAAAGAAAGTTGCCTTACTGTATTCTGCGTATATCGCGTCCGCTCGGGGTTTCGTTTGCAAATAATCATTTCGTTATATTGTAGGAGAAAAACCCACATTTTTACCAAGCTAAATATTACATGTAAATTAATGGAATGTATTTCACAATGACGACATACTGTTAAGCTTCTTATATTTTTGAAAAAAAAATTATTTAAGAATTAATGAAATCGGATAACTGCTTACGTTTAAAGCCATTTTTAGATTTATGATCTAATTCATCCAATAATTTTACTAAGTTTTTGCATACTACCTGATTGTAAATATATTACATTATTTGAGACGACTTTTTTTTTGCAAAATCTATATGTTTTATTAAAATTTGGCAGCCTGTTATTTGCCCACGATAATCTACGAAAGAGCTAAAATTTTTAAATATATAAAATAATTTTATTGCCAAATGGAGACCTGTTCAAAATATTATCTAGACTAATCTTGCCGCCTTTATACAAAAGCTAAACAGTAATGGCAAAACGTAACAGAAGTAATTTATAACAATAGCCACATTTCTTATGCATTTAACTAGAATTCCCAGGGTAGACGGAGACGTGATCGATCTAATCAGATCAGGCAAAGATCTGTACTCGTAGAGGTTGATAAGATTAGGATTACTCGCGTAGTCCGGTGAAGCTGTTAAGTTTCGAAATGTCTACGCTATTGACCCAGCAAGGTCTTAACAGCTTCACCGGACTACTAAGGCGAGCGCTTAAGGCACTCAGCCGACTTTATTTTGGCAACCAGCTCAAGGGCGCACGGCACACCTCGGCTTGGCTGTTGCCTGTTGCATGCAAAATCGCGACCTATCTTAGCTAACCTAGCTAACTATTCATATAGGTATGAGTTGTTGAAACGTATATGTATACCAAGCATACACGCTTCAACAACTCCTCCATATATTTATTATCGGAAAATTAAGAGTTTTTCAGTTCGATGAAGGAAAAAAGTAAACCCGTCCACTTTCATGTGTAAGCGTGTAGGCGTGCACGTGTGTGGGGGTGATCGTGTAGTATTGTAGCAGTGATGTATATTTGTGTGTCACCGTATCGCGCAAGCAACGCACTCAAGGGCTCCCTACCGAGGGATCGAACCTAGGCTTGAGCCACTGCCGTGGGAGGCCTAATCGGGTATACTTGAAGCCACTGCGAGTCTGCCCTCTCCTCTAATAATTTGGGTACGTAGAATTTCAAAGAAGAGAAAAATCTTATTTAGAATCAGTACAATAAATATAAAACATCAAATAGTAATTAGAACAATACAACCCACAATGAATAGTGATTAAATACACAATTCCGATGAAACAGCTAAACCATTATCACGAGAAAAAAATCGCGGTCAACTAGTTCGTTTATTTATATTAACTGCTTTATAATAATGTAATAAACCTAATATATTTGTTGTCGAAAGCTCCTAATTAAAAGAAATGTGTTTATTACTTGATGAGATCGCCTTAACTGTAGATGGAGTGTTAGAGTTGGAATATTTGCGGTCAGGTGTAATGTTTGCACGTGGCACGACACCAGTAAAATTAACACTTTTTAAGGCATTCTGTTAATCGTGGTAGAGCCACGCTGATGCTATGACTGGTTTCAGCATGAATGGGTCGGCTCGTCCGGGGTAGTACCACCCGGCACACAGAGACACCGACGTGAAGTAACAGTGCTTGCATTGTTGCGTTTCGTTCGGTCAGTGAGAGCGCCGGAGGTGAACCTGCCCACTTCCCCATCAACACAGACTGGCAACGCACTTGAGATCCCTCTGGAGTTGCTGGTATCTATGGTGGCCATTGGTGATCACTTAACATCAAGTGACCTTATTCGTTTGCCTCCTTTGATACAAAAAAAAACCTTTTACAGATGTAGTCTGTGAGTTATGTATACGTAAAAGAGCTACAATGCTCTACGCAGAACAGTATAATAATATGCATAAACGGTGTTAGGATTGCCTCGAATATGTTCGCTGAAGCCAAAGTTGATGACTTTCATGGCATCATGCGTCAGCAATCTGCTGTGATGTTATCGTCACTAAAAGGTGATCCTTATAGCTTTTTAAGTTACTGGGCTAGATTATATATACGTCGAGGTGTATACGTAGCTGATTAAATAAATAATTATGTAATGAAGATAATAGTAACTCTTAGTTATTGTACAGTAACCTTTTCATATTATATGAATACGTTATCTGAAATTATGTTTTTATTATTACATCATTACTACAAGACTCGACCCCGCGAGGCTCAGTTATTACAAGTTGAGTTGAATACAATACGTATACCATACAATAAACTGGTATTGAAAAAAAATGTGGCGCCATCTATTAGGTATCTATAACAGTCGGTTCAAGAGTTTTTTGTCAACAAACTAATATAAAGCGCCATCTCGTCGAGACTGATGAAACTTACAGTTAATAACAATAATCAAGGCTGACTTTCATTTAATTTGTGATTAAAACATATTAATTGAAGTCTAAATTATCTTATCTTTGAAATGTACCAAATTACATATAAATGCCAACTTTCATGAAGATCGATTGAGTAGTTTAGGAATTCATCGTGGACATACATTCTGACTCTGGATTTATATATTATGTTTAATATTGGTAGTTACATTATAGGAAATTAGTTTTGTTGTAGTCCGCGAGGGCAGCTCTTGTTTCCCCACACACCCAAGCTTCCTTTTTTCTCAACATACTGATAGAGGGCATGTGATCGACCGCTCCGCCATTAGCGTACGCTCCGGAGTGATTTGCGTACGCACTTGAGAAACACGTGAACGCTTTGTGTCGCAATTAAGTATGCGAGCGCCGTATTGAGCATATATCCTGTAATACTCTTTCACTGGTAGACGGCAAAAAAACAGTACACATCTCTGCTTATAAGAAATACCGCAATCAATGGAGGTAAAAGGAATCAAGTGACCATATTTGATAGTCTATTCCCACCAAATATTATAAGAAAAAGGTATTCCAGAATATTCGCTGTGTTCACCGTAGGGTAATATGGAGGAACTGAGTAATTGAAATTGTTGAAAACAAAATTTTACTTAACGTTATAAAGGCGAATCTAGTACATTTGTGAAGTGAAAGATTTATAGTTTTTAGTGAAAGTTTTTTTTTTTTCGAACTAACCACGCTATTGGTCTTACAAGGCCTTTACAGTTTCACCGGACTACATAAATACTGACTTTTTGTAATTACACTAGAAGTATTAAAAAATATTATTAAAGATCTTATCAATGTATTTAACCATTGGTATTTTTCTATAAATCGTCACCACCATAACAACGTCAAGCAAAAAGTCGACTGGACAAATCACCACAAAATAACTAGAAATATCTTATTTCAAACCCCAGCTCCCTATAAGCTCCTGTTTTAAACACTATTACATTTGAATAAGAATTATTTTCCGCTGTAGCCTTGCTCTCATTGAAAGAAGACTTAGCTTCAAGATTTTATACACAAGTGAAAAGGTTGTGAGAAATATTGCCGGGTAAATGTGAGTAGACTGCTTTCTTCCTTGTTTGTTATAAATATCGTAGGGTTGGTAAGACTTTACTATGTCTTAGTTACTGTAAGCCTATACTTACATTTTGTGCTTAGAAGTAGCTCTATATGATTAAAAAGTCTACAAGATTTAAAAAATATGATGTACCCGGCTTTTGATTTGTCACGTTGGGAAGAAGACCGTGATAGTAAGTTCCGTTTCGATAGTATTAACTTTGTCTATCGTAGAATTGCGTTGTGTGATAGATAGATCGCTTTACAAAACTGAAGCAAGCTCATCTTAACTAGAGGTATCACTCTTTAGTCTCCGGTTTGCCAAATCAAATGCCAGATAATATTCACTAGTGTTATAAATTTCCTAATTTTTTTAGTTTTCTAAAGCAAATATGTAACTTTTTTTGTATTTTATTACCTAGGTTCTGATGAAAGTTATACCCAAACTAGCCTCTGCCCGCGACTTCGTTCGCGTTGAATAGTTACATCGGGCTAAAGTTAACACACAACGAAAACTCTCAAGAGGAAAAAAAGCCCCGATTTTTAAACATTCTTCATTGGGCTCCGCTCCTATTGCCCTTAGCGTGATGATATATAGCCCATATCTATATTTGATAAATAAGCTATATAACATTACAAGAATTTTCAAATCGGACAAGCAGTTCTTGAGATTATCCCCTACGTCACAAACTCACAAACTTACCTCTTTATAATATTAGTATAGATATTCCATTCGCGACTCTTACTATGTAACTCCAAAGTGACAACCCTGGAGTGGTACCACTGTGTGTGAATATACAATAAACACTCGAATGATATTACAAAAGTGGCAGGAACGTCTCTTAGTTAATACTCTAACGTGTTTTGTTGCGATTGCTATTTACTTTCCCGAAATGAGTTTCTTTGGTTCTCTTTGAGATGCTTATATTAAATATTATATCTGCCTATCAGAAAATTTTGTAAATATTTCTATTTACGTCTGAAAAGAAATCTCTTATCTTTTTATCTGTACAAACAAATTCTTTATTTTTCTGTACATATTTATTATATTACTAGCTGTTACCCGCGGCTTCGCACGCGTTTTTTTTAATATATCAAATAAATTTAAAATTGTGATTACACATCTAGTGTAAATTACAATAATACTATTTCAAAAATATTTGTATCACACGCACATCATCTACTGTAACAGGTAACGTGTCCATTATGTATGTGAATACGAATAGTGTATCGAATGGGATGGAATTATGATCAGCCACATAACTGGAATTTTAAACTATATATCACCCTCATTGCTCACACTATATAAGAAAATATGAAGCTACACATTATCGAACAATATTAAATAAAACAGCTAATTAGTTACTTATTTGCCCGTAAAATTCCCGTTCAAATATTACTTGTAGTCCGTTGAAGGTGTTAAGCGTAGTCATTTCTAAGAAAAAAAAAAAACATTCAAATAGGTCCAGTCGTTTCGGAGATTACCCGGAACAAATAAAAAAACAGACATATCGACAGAGTTAAAAAAAATGTTGATGTTTGTAGCATCACAGATTGTATTCACCAAAAATAATTTATTTTAATATAAATTACACTCACTTTACTTTTATAATACGTAATATATCACAAATAAAAAAATTGGCAACAAAACTAATGTAGAATAAAGTTTTTTAAGAGTGTTTGACGGGATTTCAGTCTGTCATGTAGTGGATTTATATTTTTTTCATAATATTGTGTTACATGATTCTATATCGTGTAGAAATTGGTTGCGTATTATATAATATCGTTCGTTTATTTTGCATAAGTGAAATGAATGAAAAATAAAACCACGAAGCATTAATTCTATGGTCTTGAAGATTAAGAAGATAAAAAATTACGTTATATTATGTAGAGGATTCGGCGCTTATACCTTTACATTAACTTGGACATAGAAGAAAACTAATTATATTGACAACTTCAGAATTGGCTGTATGGATTAATTCCTTCGACTGTCTTATTGGACGAATATTATTACTACTAAACTTTCTGAATAACAACACAAAATAAACTTAAGAAATGTTTGCGATATAAACGTAACAAGTATAATTAAAAATCGAAAACAAAACTAACGTAGAATAAACTTTTTGAATAGGAATACAAAATAAACCATGAAAATATTTTTGATAGAATGTTATCGCGTTACCATGGCAACGCATATAATACTGACATTAACACGCAGCAGAAGCTTCCAAAATAGCCCGATTTTGAGACATTCTTCATTAGTGCTCAGCTCCTTTTGGTTTTAGCGTGATGATATGTAGCCTAGAGCCATCCTCGATAAATGAGCTATCTAACACTAAAAGAAACTTTTAAATCGGATCTGTAGTTCTTGAGATTATCGCGTTCAACCAAACAAACAAACAAACAAACAAACAATCAAACAAACAAACAAACAAACTCTTCAGCTTTATATATTAGTATAGATTACCATTTTTTTTATCTATACTAATATTATAGTTAAGGTTATTATAGGAGTATATATAGTTAAGTATAGTTAAAGTTATTATAGGAAGGTTATATGCTATATATCATCACGCTAAGATTAATATGAGTGGAGCGTCAATGAAGAATGTTTAAAAATCGGGGTATTTTTTTTCTTGCGAGCTTCCGCTGTGTGTTATCGTTAGCCCAAAGTAACTATTCCATGCATACGAAGTCGCGTACAAAGGCTAGTTATCTTTATATAAATACTAGCCTCTGCCCGCGACTTCGTTCACGTGGAATAATTACCTCTGGGCTAACGATAACACGCAACGGAAGCTCTCAAGAGGAAAAAATCCCGATTTTGAAATATTTTTCATTGGTGCTCCACTCGTATTGGTCTTAGCGTGATGGTATATAACCTATAACCATCCACGATAAATGAGCTATACAACACTGAAATAATTTTTCAAATTGGACCAGTAGTTCCTGAGATTACCCCCTACAACGTCACAAACTCACAAACTTTACCTCTTTATAATATTAGTATAGATATAGGCGAGAGAGATTTTTTTATAAGAACTTCGCGTGCAGCCATGTATGTTTTCTTACCGTGGGAAAGTAGAGCAAGCACTGTGGTGCTTACTTTGTCCTTTGAAGATAAAATAGTACTAATATATGAAACAATGCAGACGATGTCGCGAATATTAACTAGTTTACAATAAAGGACACTGATCACGAAAAATCTATACTAATATTATAAAGTGGTAGAGTTTGTTAGTTTGTGAGGTTGTAGATATCTGGATCTACTAGACCGATTTTGAAAATCCTTTTACCAATAGAAAGACACCTTATTTGTGAGTATCATAGGTTATATATAACTCGAAAATGACTTCTCTGTGGTAGTGGTACAAACCCGTAAAGTAAATCAAAAAAAGAACGGTCAAGCGACTCTTAAATTCTCAAATCATATTTTAGGCATGCGGCAAGAGAGATTGCGCTTAGTCACTTGCGCATGGCATCACGTCGCCACGTCTCACACACTCGCCACGCCAACAATCAGGTTTACTCGCGTCGATAGATGTTTCACATCAAAATTATATATACGCGTAGTTCATCCGTCGCCACTATTACTTATTCTATAATACTTCCAAACTTAAAACATCTGTAAATTGATTTTTTCGAATCTTCCTTGAAATTTGTAATACCGAGATGCTGCGATATATATCTCAATGCATTTAAAGTACGAACGAAATCGTAATATCAAAATTATGAAAAATCTAATCAAAACCATTTCACCCAATCATCGTACAACGAATTTCATGCTTAAAATATATGAAATTCCACATAAAATTACAGCCTCAAGTTAAAAATATATAGTAAAAAAATTGGTGCTAAAATTAAGATGTCTGGACGATTCATCACCCTGAAGGCGAAAGGAGATGAAAAATTAAGATGTTGTACTCTTATCGTAAATGTTTTTGTATGCAAAAATGAACTTAACGCTACTTACTCTCTTTTATTTCACTTGATAATTTGACTACCTTATACAAAACGGCTACGTTCGTTTGATACATACAAGTATTGTAGCTTTTTTGTAATGCATTCCAAACATTACATAATTTATTTTGTATAAATTAGTGAATACATTTAATCTAGGTACTGCACTTACATATGTAGGTTGTACTTTTAAATTAAATATCTAGGACATATATCGGATACTTACACTAGACATATTTATTTCCAAGTTTATAAATTAACTAACCTCAGCCCGCGACTTCGTTTGCGTGGAATAAAGATATTCTTTATTTCTAACATGCAGCGGAATCTCTCAAGAGCAAAAAAAAAACCACGATTTTGAAACATTCTTCATTGGTGCTCCGCTCCTATTGATCTTAGCGTGATGATATATAGCCTAGAACCATTCTTGATAAATGAGCTATATAACATTGAAAGATTTATTTAAATCGGACTAGTAGTTCCTGAGATTACCCCCTACAACATCATGTCACAAACTTTACCTATGTATAATATTAGTATAGATAAGCTTATAAAGATAGAAATGAACGAGAAGTCACAGGCGATTGCTAGTCTAAATACATAAAAATCCATTGTCATTATGTTTGTCCTTGACGAACTAAGAACCTACTTAACGGATCTTCATGAAAGTTGGCATTACATACTCGTGTAAAGTGGTCGAACTTGAGAGATAGGATAATTTAGTAGTGGTAGCGCCAAGCTGAAGCTATTATTGTTTTCAGCACGGATGGGTCGGCTCTTCCGGGGAAGCACCACCCTCTCACAGAAAACCGACGTGAAGTAACAGTGCTTGCATTGTTGCGTTTCGTTCGGTCAGTAAGAACGCCGGAGGCTCACCTCTTCTAACCTTCTCCATCTCCTCTTCCCCCCGTCATCCAACACAGGCTGGCAACGCATTTGTTGCCACTGATGTTGCAAGTGTCTATGGACGGTGGTGATCACTTAACATTAGGTAACCTACTTGTTAGTTTGCCTCCTATGATATAAAGAAAAAAAAATTTAACAAGAAACGTTATATTTTCAAATATCTCAAGAAAACCAATCTCTAAGGGTGTCTTTGAAGTCGCGTTTAAAATTTGCAAGAGCCACTTACCGTCGTGAATTTTTCAGTGCCTACTTACGAGATTCACAGCGAGCACCTGTCGTAAATACGCGTCCATATTGCTCATAAATGTTACTGGAAGAGACACGTTTAACTTTCGTACATTGTATTATTCTTGCAACGTTTTTAAATAACTTGTCAACGACATAGCTTCATACATAGGAATTTTACAATTTATGGCTTTGGCAGCAGTCTTATCCGGTGCTAAATTATGATGTTTTGAGATTGTAAACAGACTCGGTGTTGTTACAAAAAAGTTAAATACATATTAAATACTTGCTTTAAAAAGGTTTCGTACTAAATACACCGCGCTCGCCCGAGGCAAGTTCGCGTTATCCTTTTTTCACAAGTCTAACCTAACCTAAACAAAGCGAGATAAAAGAGCAAGATGGCGAACATTCAGCGAGCGTGGTGCATTTAAAACGTAGCCTTTTTAAAGCAAGTATTCAATACGTATTTTACTTTTTTTTTAATAACACCGATTGGATTTTACATACTATTACGATAATATTATTAATACGAAAATGAGTTTGTTCGTTTTTTTATGCACTCTCACGTGGTTACATAGGGAACATTTTATCCAAATCAATGTACAGTTCCCGAGCAATTAACACTAGTGTGACCACCAGGTGTTATAGTTGGTACAGCCACGCTGAAGCTATTACTTGTTTCAACATAAATGGGTCGGCTACCAGTCACAGACAACCGACATGAAGTAACAGTGCTTGCACTGTTACGTTACGTTTGGTCAAGGAATGCGCCGGAGGACCACTTCGCTTCCGCCCTCCCTCGTTCCCCTTTCCCTCCCCTCTCCCCATACAGAGTCTGGCAACGCACTTGTGACTCCCAGATATACACACACACTCAGATATGTTCGTGGTACAAATCAGTCTGTTAGTGAACCAAGCTTTAAGATTTTTTTTCGATTCAGAAGTGACAGTCATTAATGTTTCTTTTAAATACCTATTTTTTTAACTATTCCAATAACTATTCCTAACTCCTGAGTTCAAAGGTAACGCAATAAGGCTAACTAAAGAAGTCATCGAAATATGTAAATATTCAAAGGCGTATACTTCTTTTATTGTATCATCCATTAGATACAATAAAACAAAGTCCTCCGCCACATCTGTCTGTCTGTCTGTTCGTGATAAACTCAAAAACTACTGAACGGATTTTCATTCGGTTTTCACCATTAGATAAAGTGATATATGAGGAAGGCTGAGGTATATAATTTGTCAAGGTTTTTTTTAATATCAGGGCAGAACAACGTCCGCCAGGCCCACTATTACTCACTAACTTTTTTATCGTCTGACCATAATCTCATTTCATAATAAAATTCGTTTATTTCTTAAATATTTGTTATTATCAAAACAGGATTTGTATACATCAAATGTTCAGAAATTTCGTACGTAAAAGTAAAAAAATGCCTTAAAATGTCTCCTTAATATAAAAAAAAACCAGGGACTTAAAAGACAGAAGTGTGATCTCGAAAATTTTGTCGAAATTGACAGACAACGTTCAATTGTTTAGTTGCTATTTTATTCAATTATATTGTCGTATTATAAAAGGAAGATCTGTGTTCAATTTCTTTATTAAGAAACTCGTAAGAAGTCGGGATGAATGGCCAATGTACAAATATTTCTAAAGCGTTTCTTTTATCTTAACTAACAGGCGCGGCGGATGTTGTCCAGCCCTGATCACAAAAAAATCATCGACAAATTATATACGAAAACCTTCCTCCTTAATCACTTTATCCATTGCTGAAAACCGCATTGAAATCTGTTCAGTAGTTTTTAAGTTTATCGCGAACAGAGAAACAGACAGACGCAGTAGGAAACTTTGTTTTATACCATATAATAATAAATAAGTGAAATCTAACACCCAAAAGTATATTACAATGTGTTCAATACCCATTAATTACAGCAACGTGTAACAAAACGAGGTAAGTCGGTAAAAAGTCTGAAACAAATAAAATCCTCTCCGATATATCGAATTCCGTTCAGGCTTAACGGTAAAAAGACGCAAGGAATTTCCAGAGAGCCGTGTCCGTTGAGACGCGAGGTCGGTATTGCAATCAGTTAGAGTGCCTTCCCGGCGGTAGACACGGCCGTAGGTTAACCAAAATGTCGGGTAGACAATGGATCTTTTTTTCTCGTATGCTACACACACAGATGTCTTTTTGTACTTTAGTCTATTACTTTGTTATTTGACAGTCTTCTCGGCGACTATAGAACTGACTTATTACATTGGAGAGATCTCGCTGGGCTGACAGAATAAAAATAAATTTGAACAACAATCACGCTTAAATGTCTGGATTGATTTATGTCGTAGAATTAGGTCATGATTGAAGTGAAAATTTCTTTAGGCACGATGAGCGTTATTTTTGGTGGGCGATAAGTTAATCTCCTCGTGTTAAGAAAACCACACTAATATTAATTAATTTCAATAAATACATTCTGGAATTTAAATAATTGTCATTTACACTATATTTAACATGAAAATTTAAAAGAGAACTCATTTATATCATCGTTTTGAGTTTTTACTGCTATCGGTAGTCGCTCTCGCCTTTTTTTAACTCTCAGTTAAGCAGGCAGACAATAATTATTCATATATTTATGTATAAGTAATTGTTACTAGCTCTTGCTCTGTGTGGAGTTAAGCAATAAAAGTTTTGTTGAGTGTAAATCTGCTTGAGGGACGCTTATGATTCTGGTCACTGCTTTTTTAGTTTATCTATATATTAATACGTGAAGCAAAAAAACTGTACCCCTTTTTAACCTATTTCCCGTCAACGGGTGAACTTGAAATTTGGCATAGTTAAAGTTTATATGGCGGAGAAGTGCAGAAAGCTGTTTATTTTATATAAAATGCATTAGAAGTACATTAAATTAATATAATATGCACTACTCACACTACTACTCGAATTTTACACAACATATACACACATATAAATAAAAACGACATTTTGATAGCCGTTAATAATTACGAAGTTCAAAAAAGGTTGTGAATGAGGTTGCTATGCTCGACTGTATATATTTTTTAACTCTTACGTTCTAATTACCAATTTTCACCCTACATTCAACAATAATATTATAAAATATAACTATTATTGTAATGGTTATTATTTTTTATGATGAACTCGCTTTAAATGATGATTTTATAGAAAAATGAGCCAAATAACACTTTGTATAATCAAAATAAGAACTTCGTTCATAAAAGTAATCCATGACTTAGACCTCCGCGGTTACAATTCAACCTCATGTAGCAGCAAAAAAGGATTTATTCTCAAAAGCTAATCGCAGTATAAAAACATCTTTATCTTGGATTCACCATTTGATTGTATTGTGCATCCATTACTTTTCTAAACGATGATACTGGGCATATCACTATTTCTCATAATGAAAAGACTACATTTAATTCAATATCACACAGAAACACCACCCACTTATGGTTTCGTGTAAACTTAATTGAAAATTGTGTCATGGGTTGCGATAAATTTCTTTATTTTCGTAAAGTTATGTTTGCTTAAAATTTGAGAGCTTTACCACGTGATTTTTGTTTCAAATTTATAATTAATATAGATTTTCATTTACACATAGTTTTTTTTTTGTTTTTGTTTTTATGTTTATATAATTAAAGATCATGACAAATGGCAAATAACTGAGTAGCCATGATGAAAACCTTTGATTATAGAAGTATACATACCCTTTGACAAAAGAACCCTAATAGAGTTCAAACTAAAAAATCAATTAGCTATGGTTGAATGTCGACCACTGGGCGCCCACTAGTTATATTTAAAGATCGGTACAGCCACGCTGAAGCTATAACTGGTTTCAACATGAATGGTTCGGCTCGCCAGGGGTAGTACTACCCTTTCACAGAAAACCGACGTGAAGTATCAGTGCTTGCATTGTTGCGTTTGGTTTGGTCAGCGAGAGTGTCGGAGGACCACATCCCTCTTTCCCTTCCCTCCCTCTACCTTCTCACTCACCCTTTCCTACCAACACGGGCTGGCAACGCACTTGCAACTCTTCTGGTGTTGGTGGTGTCTATGGACGATGGTGATCTCTTAATATCAGGTGAGCCATCTGTTCATTTGCCTCCTATGATAAAAAAATATATTTGCGCAGAACTTCATGTATTTATTTTTTAGTGAAATTAGCTCAAATTACACTTTATGACAGCAAATATTTGTCAATGTAAGTCCTATTAAAATCAGTCCAAATCTTCTCGAAGATTAGGCGGAACAAACAGACGGACAAAAAGGTAATTTAAATAACAATATATTTTATGTAAACGCATGGATACCCCAATGACTAGCGAATGCGATCGCCGGTGATAAATGCGTGACATTTCTCGAGGCATCCGTAATCATTACAATCCGTTTACCTGTTTCCGGAATATGTCACTTGAGACTTAGATTTATTTTGTATAAATTCGGCACATGTTGCTTTGTTTTTGTTTATATTTATCTATGTATTATATAAAAATGGATATTGGTGTTTGCATAATATACAGGCGGAACTGGTAGAATGATGTTGTCTTGTCATACTGCCTTCATAAGAGAAAAAAATAAAAAAAACATGTTTGAAATTCGCATGGGATAGAAGTGATTCCTTCAAAAATGATAAAATATGCATATAAACGATACACAACGCTGGTTATGAAACCTTTCCAAGTCTTCGTAACATATATGTGCACACACGAACATGGACAATGAGTGTACCTTTGCAAGTGTTAGGTAGTGTAATATACAATAAGAAGAACGCCAATGTAAGAAACACTGTATAATGTATTCCATCTCATTCTCTCGCGCGTTAAACCCCATAAATGTATACATTTGTCTCTTTGTAATATCTCTTTTTCGTTTCATCGAGCCCCAAATGACAGTTGGACTAAAAAAGATTTCACTTAAAACTCAGCAATATTGCGAAATACAAAAACTTGGAATTATATGTTTTTATGTAAAAAAAAACCGTGAAAAATAGCTGGTTAATGTAAAAAATCTAGACCTCGTTAACAACGCCATCTACCAGATTCGACTATAACTAAGAATCAATTTAATTATGAACACCAGTAAACTTATTAGTTACGACATCGGTTTTGACTAATTATTATGAAATTAAGCATAATGAAGTAGGTAAAGGTTTCTCATTGACATTTGTAAGTTTTTTATATCATTGTCGACAAACGAACATGCGGGCCATCTGATGGTATGTGCAAAACCGCCGTCCATATACACCTGCGACACGAGAAGAATCACAGATGCATTGCCGGCCTTTGAGAAAGGAGTAGGCTCGTTTCTAGCAGGCTATAAGTTTTGTTATAATACACCACAAGGTCACAGTGCTAGGTCATATTTCACCTTATGAAATACAATATTGTTATTTGAAAATGCACCAAGTCACATTCAGTTTATTCCATTTATTTTTGGTTACATTATTATTCACCTATTTCTAAATTATGCGCATATTTCTATAGAGCGTCTACAGCAATATGGCAACGTTTTATTATGAAGAAAAAAATATCCAATATTATATTTCATAAAATATTCACTGAATCCGATGGCTCGTGTGATATTTTTTAATTAAAATCGTTCAGCGAAAATCTCGCGTAACTCGACCGAAAATATATTATTTTATCAACCGCTGCCACAAAATTCAATTGAGTTACTTGTACGTATAACGAAACATGGTTTATGGAATATTATCAAATATTTCAGTTTTTTTTTACAAACACCACAGTCTGGTTCATTCTTCGTGATATTAAAAGTATAATGGAATTCAAAAACTAACAACTATCAAAGGACTCACAATCAATCGGGATCAATATCTATTTGGTAATTCTAAAAAAATAATATAAGGGCTGGTGATAATCGCATCCGCATGAAGTGTACCTCTCTTTGCTCGGTAGGTGCTCCCTAAGAGTTGCTTAAGCGTAACAAATTTTTGGGCACTGCACAGTTCCACATAAACTACACCTCGCATAAACAAATAGAATAATCAATCAATAGTTAAAAAAATGAATGCGTGTATCCGTCACACGCGATTGAAGCCTTTGAAACCTTTTTGAATATTTTTGATTTCGTTAATAAATAGTTTATAAATAAATCAATCAAAAACATTTGAAAAAAAGTATTAATAAGAATATTAAAAAACATTCATTCAATTAATGATGTATATATGGACGTGCGACCGTGCCGCCATCTAGTTTCAATATAGGTAAGTGACAAATTAAATCAAAACTTTATATCTGTAGTGCCATCTATCAGCTTCTTCGGAACTTAAGTAACACAGAAAATACTATTGTTAGCAACTCTTTGTTATAATGTAAATAAAGTATAGAAAAGTATAAACACATTACTATGATAAGTAACGAATTAAATTAATTATGATTTAATGGAAATTTTGGTTATGCTTAATCACAGTCTAACCGGATGGTACAGAAACGTGACGCCATATTGCCGTAACGGACTTCCGTTACATTGTCGTCCAGTTACCTCCTAGTCACGCCTAAAGAAGTGGTACTTCAAAATGGATACAATAATATGTAGGCATATGATTAAATAAATAAATTCTAAAACGTGATAAGCCAAAAAAAAGCTCGCATCTAAATAAAACCACAAATCGGAAAATGTTGAAGACTCTGCAACATCCGTCTTTATCGAAGTACGTCGCTGCCTTTTTTAATTGACTGTAGTCTCAGAACAGAATCTCAAATATAGGTAAATAAAAAGTTCAATAATATACCTTTTTTTATTATTCTATTCTGCAGACTCTTGGTTCGCATCTTTCTTTGCTTACTTGTAGTGTCTTATATACGTAAACAAATCGTATCCGTGAGCATATTTGTTTGTTTTTTTTTTTTTTTAATAATTTATAAAATATTAACTGTTTAATTATTAATTATTTTTTATTTAATGACGTCAATAATATAGCTTATTACCATAAGCCTGTCATACCTTATAAGATAGCTTCTGCCCACGACTTCGTCCGCATGAAATAGTTACATTCAAACACACAGCGGAAGCCCTCAGCAGGAAAAAAAGGTTTAGAAACATTTTTCATAGGAGTGCCTATTGGTCTTAGCGTGATGATGTATAGCCTATAGTCTTCCTCAATAAATGAGCTATCTAACACTGAAAGAATTTTTCAAATCTAACTATAGTTTCTGAGATTACCGAGTTCAAGAAAACATACTCTTCAGCTTTAAAATATTAAGTATAGATCATAACACTTAAGGGTTAAATTGTTAGAAGATTAATATACTTACATTATTTCGTAGCGGCTCTGTGTTAAATCTGTAAGGAAACAAATTTAAATATTAATAAGTGAAATTATTTGATTTGATAATTAACTGTTATTGGTTGGGTTTATTGTGATGCATAACTATGGTCAATCATTCGTGGTAACCAGGGGAATATCAATCTGATGTCCGCAAGTTCGAACCCCGGCATGTACCAACAAATTTTTTGGAATTCACGTACATTTAGTAATTTAAATTGGTAACAGTATCGGCTGACGGTGAAGAAGAACATCGTGATGAAACCTGAACCTGAGATATTTACTTGTAATACTACTGTATGTGGGAAAATATATTGTGGATTTCTCAGAGTTTAAAATCGCCACTATGTCGTAGGTTGGCATGATGATTACGCACATACCTTCCTTAGCGAAGAGGTCTGTGGCCCTACAATGAGTCTCTTAAAGGCTGATGATTTTGATTATCACCCAGTTTAATATTACATACTAGCGCTTGCCTGCGACGTCATCTGCATTTTAGTTGTAATAATAATAAAAGCATACATTATAGTTTATTAGGTTTATAAAGGTTTTTGTAGTCGCCACTCAGAAGATAAATTTTTTACACTTAGCGTTATATTTTGGCCAATTTAAACTATTTTTAAAATATTTTTGTAATATGCTGATGTACGTTCTAAAATATCTATACTAATATTATAAACAGGTAAAGTTTGAGTTTGTGACGTTGTAGGGGGTAAATTCAGGAACTACTACTCAGATTTGAAAAATTTTCAATGTTATATATAGCACATTTATCGAGGGTCGTTATAGGCTATATATCATCATATATAGGAGCGAAGCACCAATGAAGAATGTTTAAAACTCAGCGATTTTTTTCCTCTTGAGAGCTTTCGCTGCATGTTAGCCCAAAGTATATATTCGACGCGAACGAAGTCGCGAGCATAGGCTAGAACTTTATATAAATAGAAGGGTTCGTACCTGCGGGCAAATTATTGTTTTTGTTATTTTGATAAAGATTCACATTCTGTATGTTGGAATGTGAACGCAACCACACCGAATTGTCTGTTGTACTCTCTGGCAACATTACTTATGTCAGATGTAACTTCCTTTTTCCTTTATTATATTTCATTGCGTCTGCACACCATGTTTTATTGTTCCTTGCTAGCTAATCGCATCCTACCTAGTAATCAACAGTTTGCTAACACTGTAATACATGGTTTTGCAATTTTAATATGAAGCCTTTTAATGATCAAGTGAACGCACTGATTGTCTTTTTGTGTTGACTTAATTTCCTCTATGTACTCGTATATCACATGATGTTACA
The DNA here is from genome assembly GCA_014332785.1 of Antheraea mylitta. NCBI lineage: Eukaryota > Metazoa > Arthropoda > Insecta > Lepidoptera > Saturniidae > Antheraea > Antheraea mylitta. Next base: position 989,833 of record JACEII010000103.1, on the reverse strand, counting down.
AAAGATATATTAAAACCAGAACAAAAAATACGTACATATACAAAAAACATATACAAATCCGTACCGTCATTCTAGAATTGAAGCATTAAATAAAGGAAATCAAAAACATTGTGTAATTGAATCGCTGAGGTGATACCAAACTTTAAATTAAAATTCACGATATCTACTACTACTACTTCATCTCTTTTCTAATCACAGTATAATAATACCACTATATCTTTCATAAACTAGTGTACCTCGGCTTATCTCTATCATATGACCCAAAACTTACCAGACTGGTTTTATCATGAAAATTTCATTTGAATAAAAGTTGTTTGTACTAACATAATAACGTATGCGAAATAATCAAAATATACTATAGTTATATAATTGTTTTCAAAAATACCTAGTTTTCTTTAAACACAGCAATAACAGTTACACATAAATAATGAATTAAGCTGTTATCTATACTAATATTATAAAGAGGTAAAGTTTGTGATTTTGTGACGTTGTAGGGGGTAATCTCAGGAACTACTGGTCCGATTTGAATAATTCTTTCAGTATTATATAGCTCATTCACCGTGAATGGCTATAGGCTATATAACATCACGCTAAGACTAACAGGAGCGGAGTATAGATGAAAAATGTTTCAAAATCGGGATGTTTTTTCTTTTTGAGAGCTGCTGCGTGTTAGTGTATCTATTCCACGCGAACGAAGTCGCAGGCAGAGGCTAGTTTTACAATAATACCATTATTAAATACAGCTGTCAATTATTCTGCCGTTGAATAATTTGCTATTTTGTAACATGTTGTAATTGTATCATTACGTTGTAGCAGTATGAAGTGCTCTCTTTTTCAGATCTATTGGTTTTTGCGTAATACTTGCATCTTCGCACATCGCTATACCATCGAGCATTAATTACATTTAATACTAGCGATCCGCCCCAGCTTCGCACGGGTGAAATATAGATACCCGTTTTAATGAAGTACTGTTAAGGGCAATTTAGATCTACATAACATGTACAACGTGTGTAGTATATTTAATTGGACAAGGGATAATACTGTATTGTATAAAATACCTTGGCAAAATAACACATGGTTATTTTTGTAAAAAAATAAAAATTGTTACTGTGGTTTATCCTTAAGAGATAAATGTACAACATCGTGGAATTTTTATAGATCTTTTTAAGATATATACTTCCGTAGTACATTATTCTGATCTATCTCGTAAAGTTTAGATAGCGTTTGCGATTTAAGCGCACAAAAATATGTTTGTTGCAAAATCAAATTAAAAATCATTGAATTTTTCGGCTTTTCTGTGCTATAATATGTATGTGTTATACGTATAACTTTTCCTTGATTCACTCTATTTATTGCTGAAAACTGTATTCAATTCTGTTGAATAGTTTAAAAGATATAAGGGACAGACAGTGGAAAATAGTATATTTTATACAATGTAAAGATTAATAATAACAGACAACTTTTAATAAATAGCAAAATAATATCTTCAATTATTCTATTTGTTATTATTAACAAGTCTACTTCTCACTATAATATGTAACCTGCATAAAATATACAGGCTTGTGCTGTAAAAGTACATTTTAGAATAGTAATTTGCATAAAAGCTTCTAATTTAATTACTCTTGTATGAAATGAAAACTGTTTTATTAATTAAATTTATGTTTCGAGTTTTTCAAGAGTCTTTCAGATATCACTTTTATATTTAATGGATAGAAACGAAGGTCTAGAAGAGATAATATAAATACATAAAAATTCAGTGTCATGCTGTCTGTCCACGATGAACTCCGAAAATACTCAGTCGATCTTTATTCTCTAAGTTTTAATAAAATTAAAACAAAAATGATAAAAATACTTAATCTATCACACTGGAAAAAGTACAAGCTTATACCAAACTAGTCTCTGCCCGCGACTTCGTTCGCGTGGAATAGTTACTTTAGGTTAACGCAAACACGCAGCGGAAGCTCTCGGAAGAAAAAAAAGGTTTTGAAACATTTTTCATAGGTGCTCCGCTCTTACTGATCCTAGCGTGATGATATATAAGCTATATCATACTTCGATAAATGAGCTATCTAACAATGAAAGAATTTTTTAAATAGGACCAATAGTTCCTGAGATTAGCGTGTTCAACCTACTAAACAAACAAACTCTCCAGCTATATAATATTAGTAGAGATTACTACTCTTCTCTCGTACTTAACTCCAGTCGTCATTCAAATTACAATAACTTTTGATAGAGTGGACCGATTTTAATGAATCAAAAATTAAGTTACTCCTGAGGATATGCTTTATGATTTTCTCGCTGAGGTTTACTTTAGCAATGATGCGTGGTCATACAAACAGACACACAGATAGACATTTCTAAAAATGATTTAAATGTATTCCATTACTTATTTCTAGACACACACACACACATATATATATATATATAGAAGATAATTCTATCCATGTAATAAATACAATAAACAAGCCTCTAGGCTGTTTGAAAGACACATCTAGTAACGTACTAAATCCGTGTACGCCATTCCAAGTTGAATATTGAAATTTTCCCGGAAACTTCCGGCGGTTTCATGTCGGGTATTTGACAGCCGCGTTTTGTAATTAAAAATGATTTCCAGTCGCCATTTTTGGTGATATGAATGGAATCTCTTGATACCGGGAAAATGTTTAATTTGGTGTTTTCAATACGGCATTATTATGTTAAGTAAATCATCCAAACTTTCTTTATATTACCAATATAAAGTATATAAAATATATAAGTATACCAATACAGTAGGGTTTTTTTATGGTATTTTTATATTACAGCAACTGTGCTGGCCAATGATCGTCCGATGAAGTTAAAGTGAACGTGGGAATGGCACGAACAAAACAAGAGGGCTTATTGACCGTTTTATTATCGTAGGTTATTACCTCCGGGTCGCCTCTTGCAGCATTTGACACGAATTAATGTACCTAGGTTTATTACGTTTGTGTTTATACTTTTGAAAGTCTTAGAATAAACTTTAACCTAGGCTCTCTTTGTTATTTATTAATATTTGCTTTGATATTAAGTACTATTTTATATGTTAAATGTGACCATCAACTATCATTTCTTAGAATATTGTAAGCGACTAGCCTAGCAACATCATAACCAACTACACGCGTTTTTTTTATGTGAACCTGATTATTGGCGTGGCGAGTGTATGAGACGTGGAGACGCGATAACATGTGCAAACGATTGTGCGCAATCTCTTTTACCGCACTGAGCTCGCATATCTATAATGTACTTTGAAATTCGTTCGATTTGAATAATTTAGATGTTTCACATCTGCCAGGCGTCCCATGACTGTTCATTTTTTTTATACAGATGTATATATTGTCCTTGAATAGTCTATAACAATTATACAAGTAGATAAAATTCGACATGAAAATGATTACTGCACACTATATGTCGGCGACGGGGTGTTGGGAACCAACATAAACTAATTAATTTAATAATATTGGCAACACCGATGTTGTGTCAAAAGACCGGTCTGTGTATTGTGCACACATATTTTTTTACATTAAATAGGAGTTTGAGTCTGTTATATATTTATATTTTATTCATCATCCTTCGACAAGTTTCAAACCAGCAAACAAGGGTGAAAACACGGGGGCAAAGCTAGTGTTTTATAAGTACCTAACTTGAATTATATCTACAAACAGAGACGGGAAGTGGGGTAGTTTTTCAAGCCTGACAACACCGTATCATCGGAAAGCGTTCAATTTCCCTTCGATTTCCGCGTCTCTTGTTTTCCTTTACCGTTGATGTTTGACTTAATATAAAATGCTATTACAAGGAAAATATTTTCTGGTTGGTAGTAAAAATCCCTTTTAAATATTCAGTCATATATTTGATCGGGCATACGGATTTTTTTAAATTACTTTTTGAAGTCTCGACTTCTTAAGGCGCGTTGGGCGGTAATTGGCAGGAGAAAACTTTTGGTTATGCGTCAGCGACATGCTAGTAAAGCATGACGGACCTGCTCGTGACATACTCTTGCGTCAAATTACTGTTTTATTACTGTTTTAAGGTGGTAGAGCCACGCTGAAGCTATTACTGGTTTCAGTATGAATGGGTCGGCTCGCCCAGTGTAGCACCACCCGACCCACAGAAACACCGACGTGAAGTAATAGTGCTTGCATTGGTGTGCTTCGTTCAGTCAGTGAGAGCGCTGGAGGGCCACCTCCCCTTCCCTCGCCCCTTCTCTTTCCCCTCTGACCACAAACACAGGCTCGCAAAACACTTGCGAATCCCCTGGTGTTGCTTGTGTCTATGGACAGCGGTGATCACTTAACATCATATGACCCGCCAGTTCGTTGGCCTCCAATGATATAAAAGGAGATTAGCGACCATGTAACATTGATATTTTGTATTTGTTTCGTAGAGCCCAACATGTTTGATTAATCAATAGCTTTTCCTCTACCAAAAATTTCTTTTTTAAATCGCTCAACGCGGCTAAAAATGTTTTCATTAAAAAAAAAAAAACGAGCTTTTGTAAAAATTCTTTATAAGTTTAATCGGATTTTCAATGTATATGAGCCTTAAAATAGTTCAAGGCTCGCCATTTTCTTTCTACTTTATTGTTTTTTTTTTTTTTAATTTTGTTGGTTTCTCAAATGGATCATTTGGAATTAGAAATGTGAAGGGTGAGAGGAGTGATTGCAATTTGATACGATTCACTACTTACTCCCTTAGCGTGTTGCGTGAACATAATATAAGTCTCCAAGTCAAAGTCATTATCTTGTATCGTAAGGATTGAACAAGCATGCGAAATTGCTAAATAGTATGTCTCAACTCTAAAGGAGCTAGTTCTAGTTCAGCTTGCAAGATATGACTTAAACCAACTAAGACATATTGCAAGTTCTTTTTTTATATCATAGGCGACAAACGAGTTGGATCACCTGATGTTATGTGGTTACCGCCGTCCATAAACACGCAACACCAGGGAAGTCGCAAATGTGTTGCCAATCTGTATTTGGGAGAATGGGGGAGTGGAATGTTGAGGGGGAGAGAAAAGAAGGAGGGGAGGTGGGCTTCCGGCGTTGTCAGTGACCGAACGAAATGCAACAATGCAAGCACTATTACTTCACGTCCGTGTTTCTGTCGGTCGGGTCGTAGTACCGGGGGCAAGCTGACCCATTGATACTGAAACCAGTATCAAGAACCTAGCTTCAGCGTGGCTCTACCACTAGCAAAGTTAAATAGCAACATGCAATAAAAAGTAACGCAGTCCATTTAATATGAAATATCGTTGAAAGGAAATTACACTAGACGTTTAAGAGTATCGTTTACAGTAATTTCTAAAGACATCCGCTCTCAATGAAAAGTGTATTAATACAACTTTGATTAATTTTGAAAAGGTTTCACGAGCGTTTGTTTTCCCGAAATAACTCTACATTTTAGGCTTCTTTACAATTATTTCTATAAATAAATCACGTTTGATTTTTTTTTTCAATTTTTATATTTTTTTCGATAACAAATATATGTAAGAGTCTTTGAGATATGTATGCTTGGTACACATATATGTTTCAACAACTCATACATATATGAATAGTTAGCTTAGCCTAGGTTAGCTCAAATAGGTCGCGATTTTCGTCGGCTCCCTTCCCTGGGAGCTTGAGTCAGGAGTTCTCACCGCCGTATACGGATTCACGACGGCGAGGAAACGTAGTGGCGAGCCTCTGGTTCCCAGGGAAATGAGGAAAAGAGACGGGAGTTGAGGGAGGGGTCTGTTGAAAAGTGGATGCAGGACCTGCTGGACGCACGCTTCGGAACGCATACCATAGACGCCGTCCGTCCAGTCCTCCGGGAATAGATTGAGAAGGAGTGGGGCTCCCTGGCGTGAAGGTACTCACCGGGCACGGTTGTTTTGGGTGGTACCTGCACAGAATCGCTCGCAGGGAGCCGACCGCCGCCTGTCACGAGTGCGGCGCTGAGGAAGATACCGCGCAGCACATTCTGTTCGAGTGTGTTGCGAGGGCGAGAGAGCGCCACACTCTGGTGGCGGCGGTAGGGGAAGATTTGTCGATGCCGAGTGGGGTTTCTGCCATGCTCGGCAGCAAACAGGCGTGGCGAGCAACGGCCTCCTTCTGCAAGGAGGTCATCTCGCAGAAGGAGGCGACGGAGAGAGCCCGCGAGGTACACCCTATAAGTGGCCCTCTCCGCCAAAGGAGGACAGGCGGCACCTTGCCCAACTCCTGCCTCCACCATAGCCGTACCTGAAGGGATGCAGCCGGGGGACACATCTCCTCATTGCACAGGTCCGACGGATGAAGGGAGGCAGCTGGTGTGTACCCAGTTTGCCTCTCTATAGGTAGGAGCCCGGCGGTCACCTTCCACCGGGCGGACCGTTGGGGCGGCTCTACAAGGTGATCAGCAAGCTCGATCCCGCGCCGCCCCAACAATAACGGTCTGTTGGTACACCGTCGGGTTTTAGTCCTTGGGAGTCGGACATAACCCACTCTCTCTTCCGAGAGGGTTGGTATTCAAGATGGATTTCACCACGTAAAAAAATAAGATAGGTCGCGATTTGCATGTAACAGGTAACAGCTAAGCCGAGGTGTGCCATGCACCCTTGAGCTAGTTGCCCAAATAAAATCGGCTGAGTGCCTTAAGCACTGGCCTTAGTAGTTTGGTGAAGCTGTAAAAGCCTTACAGGGCCAATAGCGTAGTTAGTTTGAAAAAAAAAAAATTTAACCTCACTTTTTGTAAAATATAATAAGTTGTTGAATTAAATTAAATGTATTAAATCCTAATACTCAGCTGAGAGGTCACGAGTTTGACTCCCGTGTAATGAACTATATTTTATGCTTATTTTTGGATGACACGTGTAATTTTGAATTGATATTGAAATTGGAGTACAAAGTTTTTCCTTACGTTTATTATTATTTATTTATTCTTTTCATCATATATTTAGTACCAGCTACCTACTCCAACTGCACACGGATGTATAAACGAATAAAATGAGATTAAATTTATATTTATGTCCACGTAATGAAGACTCAGATGTATGAAGGTATAGAAAACTTATTTGTGATGGTACGATATTTCTTTGATAGAATTATAAGCAATATTTGCACACATTATTAGGCATACTTATACACACTTATCATATAAGAACTAATTAGACACATATAAATTTAAAATTGATATAGTTTATGTTGATTGATATTTTGTTTATCGCCTATAAAAATTTTAAATCGCACACTAATTTAAGTTCATAATATTGTCGTCTAACTCGTTACATTACATATGTAAAGTAGGATAAAAATAAATCGCAGTATACCTTACGTCATCTTTATATATAGTATAATTCTTCTGTCCGTGTGTATGTGGCTGAACTACTCCTAAACAGCTGGATAGACTTTGATGAAATTTTTTGTGTTTAGGTGAATTCAAAACGGTTTAATTTCATAATTGGACACATTAGATAACGCTGGAGTTGAGTTTTATTTTTTAAATTATTTTCAAGACGGAACAGCTTCCGCTGGGCTCGCTAGTATTTCAGATCTAGTACAAGCTGTAATACGTTATAGGAAGAGATTAGCGTCTGAGATACAGGCTCGGCCTAGTGCAGCCGCTTGGATACATACATATGTAGCAATACTGTATGCCGTAAGATAAGCCTTCTGTATCATAGTGTGTGTTGTTCAAATACAGTTATTACTGCAATAGCGACTGCAAAAGGAACGTAAATCTATCAAGTGAATATTCTTGAATACCTTCCTACTGTAATCTACCTCATTTACTCACATTCGCTTTTCTAAAAACCTTGTCCTGACAATTACTAGCACAAAAACATGGGGTGTCTGCGCTATGGAGACAACCGTTTGTTGTACGTGAATACGTCTCGTATCGAGTATCGATAATTTCTGTATAAATTATTATTTATGTATGTCATAACATAAGTTCTCCGGGTTTCCATGATTTGCTTATGATGGTGACTGCTCTATTTAACGAGCTGCAGATGTACTGACACCGTCATTGATCCGCTCGGCCATATAGTGTTTTATTGGTACCACTCGATTGGTTTTGAGATCCTCTTTCCTACCTTATACAATTTCTGTATTTGGATATGGCTTTTCGACGCGTTTAGGCCGACATTATATAATTTTCGATATATTTTTTATTTTATACTAATGTTTTATATATAATCGATAGACTTTGATAAAAGTTGACGACTGCAACCTGAACAAACATAGCTTCACCGAGTCGAAAGTTATACTTAAATTTCTAAATGCAGCAGTTTGACCTCGAAATGGTGGTGCTTACTCTCCCGCCACGTGCGATGTGTTACAGTCCTGATTTAGCGTTGTAGATTCTATGGTCCTTCAGCTATCCAGTGGTATAATTTAATTTTGGATGTAAAAAATAGATTCGTAACTACATTGCCAAACAGTATGCCCCGATTTTGTTGTCATTTGGTTATTGCATTGTCCCTGTATGGTACCGAATTTAAAGACGTATTCATGTGAAAAGACAAATAACTTTTTTTTTATTAAAGCACGACAAAGTGACTGCACTATACCTGATGGTAAGCATAGTACAATCCAAAAACAGTGGCTGCCACCGAGAGACAGATCATCCATCGTCGGTCGCCGCTGTCATGCCGGCCATAATGACGAAAGTCACCTGGTACTGGATATGCACAGGCTGATCCCGAAACGCGACTCGCAGAAGCGAGTTACTATGACGGGCTTTTTCGCCATGTACATAGTGGTTGCGACCCAGTCGGGCTGTTAAACCCTACCACCCCGCTATCGCCATTGCCTCGTTTGTTGATCAGCAGGGTGCACCACGTGCAGGTGAGGTTGGCTTGGGTGTCTCAAGTCTTAAGATGTTACTCGACACCCCTTACACCCCAATGCAATCATTCTGAAGTTAATGTATGTAACATCCATCAATTGTTTTTATTTGTATTGATTTTTGACTTGACATATATTAAAGACATATCATATAATATAATCTACAATCATCAATCAATAGGAATTTTACTAAGACAAAATTCTACAACGAAGAAAATAACTAAGACTAGCCGAATAATTATTCAATCAAGGATTAATATATTTTAGTTATTACAGTTTCATGGAAGGTAAATCGTTTTATTTATGCCAACCCACCTTGTCTACGCAAGGGTACGAGGCAATCTCTTTTATAGCACAGTTGTTATCCCATTTCCGTTGCTAGCTAGTGTAATAGCACTCGCATTTGCCACTTCTCGCAAATTGTCACTTACACACTGTATACCTTAACAAACTGCCGTACATTTGCTTGCAAATCTATTGAGTTGAATTAATCGTACCTAGAATTCGATATTCGTCTTATAATAAGAGGCACCTACAAACTTACTTTTCAATTGTTAAAATATAGTTATTATCATCTCTGTTCTATAAATGCACGTAGACGTAAGGATCATAAAATTTAAAGAATAGAGACCTATAAATGGTATTGCTAGGTGGTACAGCCACGCTGAAGCTATTACTGGTATCAATATGAATGGGTTAGCTCGCCTCCGGTACTATCACACGACCTACAGAAACACCCACGTGAAGTAACAGTGCTTGCATTGTTGCGGTTGGTTTGTCAGGGAGACCACCTCCCTTCCATCCTCCATCGTTTCCCTTTCCCTCCCCTAACACAGGTTGGCAACGCACTTGCGACTCTCCTGGTGTTGCATGTCTCTATGGACGGTGGTAATTACTCAACATCAAGCGATCCACCCGTTCCTTTGCCTCCTATGATATAAAAAATAAAATAAAACATCGCGTGATCAATTGTATAAAGAAAAACTATTTTTTTTTTAATATAACTTCATTGTAAAAACTTGACTACATGTACAGAAGTAATATATATATTTGACTTACATAGCTATAAGACTCCCAAACAGTGTAAATAAATATACATTTCTGATACAGAAGTTGTATTAGAAAAAGAAAACTATCGATAAGGAGTTTTTGGCGCTGGCATGTATATATTTTGTAATATTGGTGGTGTTTTACGTAAAATAGTTCAGGAATTATCCAGAATTGATATAGACTGTAAGATTTTTGCCAAAAATAGAACTAAAAAGAACTATCGATAAATCGCGCCTCTTTGCTTCTAACGGGACACCCTATTTAATTAACTGATCAACACGCTACGGCTCGCAGTGTACACGACTTGTTAAAACGCAAGGGCCTCGCAAACACGACGTTCCCCGTTTTTCTTCGTTCCAATTTGAGTCCCTTTTGTTACGGCCCTATGGGTAAAGTTTGCGTAAGTAAATAAGCCCGCTTTGTCTCAACACTTGCTGTCAATTGTGACGAGAATTTAATGAGCTCGAGTCTCGGTGTTGTTACCGAGACGATATTCATGATAGCTCTCACGTTTATCTCCGGCATCGACTTGGATGAGATTGGGTTTGGACAGGTTTGCGCAATACTTTCAAAGAGTTGTTTATGCAACGTTATTGTCAGGGACTTTTTGGTACTAGGGGCCAGTTTGACTGATTATTAACTGAAGGCGGGCCGTTATAAATTAAAATACCTTAGCATAAAAAGAATTTAATGGCTGAATCATAGTTTCTCATGTAGTGGATTTTATATTTTATTCAAAACTAGCCCGCGACTTCATCCGCGTGGATTCTAATGTACAAAACAGTCCAATTGTTATCTACTTTTCTCTAATACTTAAGTCGCGTCGTCACTAAAATTGCAATAACTTTTGATAGATTGAACCGATTTTAATGAAACAAAAACTAAATGTCACTCAAAGATATGCTTTATGATTTTCTTTTTTATGGTTATTATATTAAAAGGTTTTATTATAAATATACTACGCTAGTAGTGATGCGTGTTCAAAAAGACAAACAGACAATATTTGAAATGTATTTTATTATTTAATCCTAGGCACCTGTAACATTTTTTTACAAAATCTAAATAGTAAAGTTTAGATTTACATTCCTATTATATGTATAGATTCTCTGTTATTTGAATTTATATTTTGTAATATTGATGGTGTTTTACGTAATATAATTCGATCATTGTGTAAAAGTGAAGTGGATGAGATAGAATTCTACGGAGCATGAATTTCGAAATAGCACAAATACTTCACGGAATGTTCTAAGTGAACCATCATTTTGCTAGAAGATTGAAATTATCACAAGGTACTTGTTATGTTATTAATTACTTGATAATCGAAGTAATTATCTAGTAAATTGATTGCCAAAAAAGAAAAAAATAATATCATTTTAAATTTAGTTTGATTTTTTTTTAATATCATACAAGAGGCAAACGAAAAGGCGGGGGCCACCTGTTGTTAAGCAAGCACCGCCGTACATAGACACCAGCAACCCCAGTGGAGTCGCAAGTGCGTTACCAGCCTGTGTTTGGGGAAATCGAAAGAAAGGGAGAGGGGTTAGAGGAGATGGGAGAGGGGAGAGGAAAGGGGGACGGAGAGGAGAGGGGAGGGAGATGGGTCTCCGGCACTCTCACTGACCGAGCGAACCGCAACAATGCAAGCATTGTTACTTCACGTCGCTTTTCTTAGAGAGGGTCGTGCTACCCCGAACGAGTTCTGAGTGCAAACTCTCACAGCATACATAGCGTTGATACCAAGCGCCCCGCGGTCTGTGTAACCCTTGTTATGGTTAAGTAGCCATTACTCGCGGCATCGCTGGGGCTATTTTAAATAAGATATGTAGTTTTGTCTGCATGAAAGATACTCTAGTATCTTTTATGTATCCCTGACATTCAAAACTTCATTATCTAATACCTTTAAACGAGCAATTCTTGTATATTTTTATATTTGTATATATTCAGGATCTCGGAAACGGCGTCATCTATTTTCGTGAAACTTAATATGTAGGTAGTTTCGGGGACGATAAATCGATCTAGCTAGAATTAATTCATAGAAAACTTTTTTTAACTGAGTTTTCATCCTATGAACAATATAGCTAGAATATAAAGGTTAATTTCTCCGGCGCTGTCAAAACAAATGGAAATCGATTGCTTCCGAAATCCGTGTAACCCCAGTTCGAATCCGAGTGACAGCAGAAGAGATGTTTTTTTTTGTAAAAAAAAAAAATAATTTTATAAAGCATACCTGACAGTTTATATTAATTTAAAAATGTTTTTTAAAGAACCGAGCTAGGCTCGGTCGCCCAGGTACTGATTGCTAGAATAGTTAGAGCGTGCACGTGTAGCTAATAAATTTAACAAACTAACATTTACAATTAGTAAAAGTTAAGTTAATAAGGATTGGCTCTGTAATCTATAACTAATTAATAATCAAGATAAAATAAGACTGCAGTGTTCATGTTAGTTATTAAATATTTGCTTCATTTGTAGGTGGTAGGGCCACGCTGAAGATACGGCGGGTTTCAGCATGAGTGGATCGGATCGCCCCCGATACTGCCACCCGACTGAACCCACTGAAACACCGACGTGAAGTAATAGTACTGAAATTGTTGCGTTTCGTTTGGTCATTGAGAGCGCCGGGGACGCATTTCTCCTCCCCCCTTCCCCCCCCCCCCCCCCCCCACACAAAACACAAGCTGGTAAAGCATTTGCGACTCCCCTGGTGTTGCTAGTGTATACGGAGGGCGGTAGTCACTTAACATCAGATGACTCGCCTAATTGCCTCCTATGATATAAAAAAATGTTTTCTTTTTCCACTCTCCTCTGTCAGACATCATCTCAGTACTCACACCTTCTATATAAATATAATTTTTCAGACAGTCCATCTATCCACTATCATATTTTAAACTTTTTTAGTTACATGGCTTTCGTCTCTCCGCATGATATGCCCATACCATCCTAACTTAATACTCCTTAGCTTCTCTGTTTTTCTTTTTTATATCAAAGAAGGCAAAGGAACAAGTGAGTCACCTGATGATAAGTGATCATCACCGTCCATAGACACTTGCAACACCAGGAGAGTCGCAAGTGCGTTGCCTACCTGCGTTTGAGTAGAAAGCGTGGAGGGAAGTTGGAAACGCAACAATGCAAGCGCTGTTATTTCACGTCGATGTCTCTGTGGGTCGAGTGGTACTACCCCAGGCAAGCCGACCCATTCATGCTGAAACCAATAGCTTCCACGTGGCTCTACCACCAACATCTGTTACTAATGCTATTTTCTCTGATATACTCATTAAAAAAAACATGATATAATATATCAATCAACACGTTCCATACATTACAGTGAATGTTTCAAAGGATTTTCATCTAAAATTTAGACGCAAACTCGAGGCGATGTAATACTATATAGATCAGATTTAAACATAATTATCTTCCCACAATGCAAGGATTGCGTTACCACTAATGATCTCGTGTGGTACCCGATTGTTCCACGCTCTTAATGAAGACCTGTGGGGAGTTCATTATTTTCACCTAAACCATCTTTTTTATATATTAAATTCAGCGATGAGATATATTCAAAGAAGTCCTTATATTTAAACCATACGTGTAAATAAAATTAATATGTACGTTGGTATTATTTGAGATGACATTTGAAACGAATGAACCGATTTGAAATGTTTTTAGTGAGAGTAATAATGTATTATGTAGTATTGTTTATACTAAATATCTTTGCGTTATTTTAGGTTGGATTAATATGGTAAGGGTTATGATGTCTTTCCCCCTGTTACGGAGGCGGAGATGGGGAGCGCGATTGAGCGCCTCCGCACCGCCGGACGTAAGACACCCGGCCCTGACGGGGTCCCGGGTCGGGTGCTTGCCCTTGCGCTAGACCATCTCGGGGGGTGGCTTCGGGAGCTGTTTGACCGCTGTCTTGCGGTCGGGCAGTTCCCGAGGCCCTGGAAGACGGGGCGGCTTTGCCTAATGGCGAAGGAAGGCCGCCCTCGTGAATGCGCGTCCGCGTACCGGCCCCTCGTATTGCTGGACGACACCGGGAAGGCGCTCGAAAGGATCGTTGCCTCCCGGGTCGTCCGGCACCTAGAGGAAGTGAGGCCGAACCTGTCAGACGCGCAGTTTGGCTTCCGGTCGGGGCGTTCTACGTTGGACGCCCTGACCCTCCTGAAGAGGGTCTCCACGGAGGCGACCTCTGAGGGCGATAGGTTATTGGCGGTGTCCTTGGACATCGCTAACGCCTTCAACAGCCTGCCGCACCGAGTCATACGGGAGGCACTCCGCTTCTTCCTCTCTCCCCAGGGAGAGTGGGTATCCATAAGGGATTTCACCACGTAAAAAAAAGGGTTATGATGTCTTTGCGCTCGCCGACTCCCTGCCTTGGGAGCTGGAGGCGGGAATTCTTACCGCCGTGTATGAATTTACGGCGGCAAAGAAGAGAGCCGGGGAGCCTCCGGCCCCCGAGGAGGTTGACTCCAAGAGACGATGGAGGCAGGACCTGGCGGACGAACGGTATGGGCGTTACACTATTGACGCCGTCCGCCCGGTCCTGTCGGGTTGGATTGGGAGACGCTGGGGCTCCCTATCGTTCAGACTGGTGCAGGTGCCCACCGGGCATGGCTGCTTCGGGTGGTACTTGCACCAGATCGCTCGTAGAGAGCCAACCGCAGCATGCCATGAGTGCGGCGCTGCGAAGGATACCGCGCAGCACACTCTGTCTAAGTGTGCTGCTTGGGAGGGACAGCGTCGCATTCTGTAAGCGGTGGTAGGGTTGGATTTGTCGCTGTCTAGCATGGCCGAAACAAGATGCGTGGAATACAATGGCCTCTTTCTGCGAGAATGTCATCTCGCAGAAGGAGGCGGCGGAGAGGATCCGCGAAGATGATCCTCTGAGCGGTCCTCTCCGCCAACGGAGGATTTGCACGGGTTCGGGGGACGAGGGGAGGCAATTGGTGTGTGTGGGCACAGACTGGGGTCTGTCTTCCTATTAGGAGGGAGCCCGGAGGTCACCTTCCGCCGGGCGGGCCGTTGGGGCGGCTATCCAAGGGGAATAGCGTAGTTCGATCTCTTGCCACCCTAATAATACGATCGGATGGTATATCGTGGGGTTTTAGTCTGTACGAATCGGACATAACCCTTCTTCTCCCCCGCGAGGGTGGCGTATCCATAAGAGATTTCCTCACGTTAATAAAAAAAAAAACGGTTATGATGTCTGTGTAACTGTGCACAATCTCTCTTGCTGAACTGAGCTTGTATACCTATAGTGTAATTCGAGAATTTGAAATTCGTTCGATTCGAACAATTTGGCTAACTCTTCTCGAACTGATTACGGTATTGTCCTAGCAAGGCCTTAACAGCTTCATCGGACTACTACGTTGTCAAGCTGAGTGTGGAGGAAGGACAATGAGGGAGGGGAGGTGGGCGTCTGGCGCTCTCACTGACCGAACCAAACGCAACGATGCAAGTACTGTTACTTTACGTCAGTTTTTTGTGAGAGGGTGGTATCACCTCGGACGAGCCGACCCATTCATACATAAACCAGTAATAGCTTCAGCGTGACTCTACCACCTACAGTTTACACGCAATTCGGCATCCATGAACTTGTTGCTATACGGCTGATTGCCCTAAAAGGTTACCATAAATAAGTCCGGTGTAGTTGTGAAAGATCTTTATGGAAGATATAAATCAGTCGGTTTCAATTAAATAAGCATGACGCATTATTAGAGATGTGCTGACTAGTCGGTAAAGCCGCTACTATCGTAGTCGGCAAAAAAAAGTGCCAACTATCCGGCTTCTTACTTTTATGTATTTCCTAATAAAAAGTATGTAGAGGGAATTACAAACAAAAATAAAAAAAACAATGCCAAGTAAATAATAGGTTCCGACAGGCTCGCAGGCGGTGGTTATAACTTACACGCGAAACAGCTGTAAACGAAATGTCACGGATACCCCCGAAAAGTGATCGGCTTGGCCGATTAGTCAGCCGGCTAATAGGCCTTTTTAACACCGATCAATCGGCTAGTCGGCCAAAGTCATAATCGGCACATCCCTAAACATTATTTATTAGTTGTCGCGTAAATAACTATATAGGTATATTAAGTGTACGGTATTTGGTGTATATCTTCAGTTGATTCGCAACTTTCCTCCTATATTTCCCGCGGGAAATCTGCAGGTGAGAAGCGCTACGGAAAAATTGATTCTGTACAAGTTTTCGAGTTAACGGTCCCTTGTTTTGAACGTACGTTTTGAATAGGTAGATTTATGGAATACTAGCAACCGCCCGAAACTTTGTCCGCATCAATGTACATAACATTCCATAACTCATAACATCACTGTGCAGAATTTGCGTAATATTTTTCGTTTGTGTCCACTTCCTTTTCATCTATTTTATCATTCTCAATTGGATTATTCATTCCCCCTTACTGCTGCTGATAATGATAATAGTCAGCAGATGTTACTGCAAAGTATGAATAGGCAGGCCTTATGCAAAAAGGCATAAATGCAACGATGGAGTTTTTACGGGATCTTAGTCTGTCATATAGTGGTAGGGATGTGAGTTTAATGAAAAAAATCGATTAATTAGGAATCGATTTTTCTTTTTTTAAATAATAATCGATTTGTTAAAAATCGATTTTATTGAAAATAAATAATCGATTTTTTCAAAAATCTATTTTTATAATATTTAAAAATAGACATGCTTTCCATATTCCTATAATAAACCTAAAGATTTAAAATAACAATTTATCAGATTAAGAATCACATAAAATTATACGTATCAAAAATAACCAGTTCAAAACAAAATAAAAGTGAATGTTCCTTTAAACTTTCAAGGTAAAGAATATAGAAACTAAATACCATAGAAATTTTCAGTACTATTAAACATTATATCGTAATAAAAATGAAATGATAAACATCCTAACAAAATGACAACATTATTAATTCTATCTGTAAAATTCAAAACAATGAAGTTCTCTTTTAAATTTTCATATTAATCATAGTGTGACTGAGAAAATTAAAATTGAAGAATTTTTTTTATTGAATAATTTCAAGAATAATTTATAGTTTTGTAAACTTATCGATGTTGAGTTTACTATAAGAAATTTTTAGTAAACATGTTGTACTCGCATGACAGACCTTTTTAGTTTTATTGAAAGTTTTAATTTTACAGAGAGCGGTATTTGGTTGTCATAAGAACCACAACAATCATTATAAGATATAGCAACTCATGTTACTTGTAAGGCGGTGGGATGTTTTCATTCTATGTTCTTTTTAAATTTGTAGTTTCACTACAAAATTTTTCATTCTATCGAACAGGACATGCATATCACAGTGGTATTATTCTTTTTCGTTATAAAATACTTTCGCCAGCCGCTTTTAGGTGTTTTGCGGCTAGAAAACATTTTAAATTTTTACTAACATATTATCTCACTATGCTCACTCTTCTATTGTAAATAATAATGAACTTGTTTTGAGTTTTTTTCATCCGTCGCATAGATGTTTATAAAAATCGATTAAAATGCGTAATTTATATAATCGATTTTCAAAAAAAATTGATTAATATGAAAATAAACATCGACAATAAAAAATCGATTATAATAAAATAAAAATCGATTTAATTAAAAATCGATAATTTTTTAACATCCCTATATAGTGGTATTCTCATATGTTATTCAGACTTGTGTTATTTGACTCTATTGATATTGTTTTGACATTGACATATTGATGTGAATTAGTTTTTGAGTTATGAGGTGGTCAAAAGTGGCTCCAAAATGGTTCGTGGTACCGCGCGCTCGCCAAGCTTTAACTTGGCTTGTAGTGTTTTTTTTTTACATCATATGAGGCAAACGAAGAGGTGGGTCACCTAATGTTAAATCACCACCGTCCATAGATACTTACAACACAAAGGGAGTCGTTGCCAGCCTGTATTGAGGGTGGGGGGAGTAAGGGAAGAGGAGAGAGGGAAGGTAAGGAGAGGTGGACCTCCAGCACTCTCACTAATCGTACGAAACGCAACAATGCAAGCACTGTCACTTCACGCCGGTTTTCAGTGAGAGGGTGGTACTACCCCGGACGAGCCGACCCATTCATGTTGAAACCAGTAATAGTTTCAGGGTGGCTCTACCACCTACAAGTGTGTCTAGATCCGTAATAATAAATAATCCTTCGTGTTATATATGTATAATATAATATGAATTTATACCTAAAATTGTATTCCGCTCATATACATTCAGAGCGGGCAAAAAGTTTGGGGAGTGGGGAGTGTAATTCCTATAATTTTAATACTGTACAATGATTTAAAATATCAGTTTTGTAAATTCCCTCTACATACGTACTATGTAACATTAATTAACAAACATTCAAGTTGTCGGGTTGTTTTAATTAGCAAAGTTTGAGTAAGCGGTCAACTTAATCCAAAGGGTCAGACGTGTTGGTACGGCTTAGCAACTGAACCCAAGTACCCACTTTACTAAGTGAGAATAACTGGGATTGTGTTGACCGCAGACCGGTCGTGACTGGACATGAATTATCTTTATCGAGTATGGCAATTGTTGTTGACTGAACACAACAATATTATAAAACATAGCCCTCTGCCATGCCTGTTTGTATGTTCTTTTGTACCTTTCATATATGGTTTGCCTGTTTGAGACAAACTCAAAAAGTACTTAACTTATTTTCATGCGATTTTCCCCAGTATCATCTAGTGATTCATTAGAAAGGTTTAGGTAAATAATTAGTCAATTTTTATATTATTATCAGGACGGGAGAATGTCCGCCGGACCCACCAGTTAGCCAATAATTCGCTTTTAATTCGTCCGCCTTTCCCCATAAGCTAGTGTATTCCCCGCTATAAGAGACTTATGGATGAATATTCTGCCGCGCAAGTTATGAAAGCAGTAAAAAAACACGTTAACGGTTTGGAGAAAAATAAGGTATATCTTGAAATTTTATTTGTGGATACTTGCTATTCGTTACGCAAAGATTTATAAAAAACTTGCACGGCAGAATATTCATCCATAAGTGTCTTATAGCGGGGTATACACTAACTTATGGGGAAGGGCGGACGAATTAAGTCTAAAGACGGGGACTAGCTCTCTAGAGCAGCTGTTGGAACACATAGGTGTTTGTCAACAGATTTTCAAATTAAGGATGTAAGCTAGCGGGCTTCGGACTTAGAAAAATTACAATGTCTTCACTCACTAGAAACTTCAGTTCATTCGTTGTCAAAGCTCCATTTGAAACGCAATATTTCTGGATTCGTAGACATAATATTTAAGTACGAATCAAAAAATAGAAAAGGGATGGTTAATAAATAAGCTCTAGTACAATGTAATCTAAAAACAATTAAGATCATCGACAGGCGTCACTGTGATATCGGACTACAACCCACCTATCAGACTGACATACACTAACTGATTCCAAAATCGAACACAAAGAAATTTTATTCAGTTTAGGGCCTAAAAAAGCGCTTGTGAGCATCAAAACTACGACCGGTTCGGAAAAAAAGTCAGTTATCGAGGAGAAGCAGCAATAAACTCGATCGGGTTTATATTTCAAATATCAACGTTACAATCCATTTTAGTGGACGCGCAGAGAGAAGTATTAATTCCAGATGTCATTACCATTCATATATTGATCCACCTAATGATACCCAAAATGCAATAAACTAAAAGACAATAAATGGGACAATAAAGACGCCCCCCTCGGCACTGGCTGAAGCCTAGGTCCGTTCCCTTGACGTGGAGCCCTTGAGGACGCTGTTTGCGCGATACACAGACGGATACAGAGGTCGTCCCACAGAAGGAGGTGGCGGAGAGGGTCCGTAAGCAAGACCCTCACAGTTGACGTCTTCGCCAGCGTAGATGGCAGTTTGTCCACTTAATCCCACCTTAATCGGACTAGGGAAGGTGGGTCGGGAGGCCCATCTTCCCATTGCATAAGTCCGGCGGGCGGAGAAGACGGCCGATGTGTACACGGCTGTTGCCCAAATAAAATCGGGTGAGTACCTTTAGCGCTCGCCTTAGTAGTCCGGTCAAGCTGTTAAGACCTTTCTAGATCAATAACGTTGCCAGTTCAAAAATAATGAAGACGAGTATAGATGTTTTGCTATCTTGATAACACAAAATACACAAGAAACCTAAAAATGTCACCTTACAAATTGGGACAATTACCTTGCAGCCTAATATCTGCACATTCAACAAAAGATATAAGAGCTTACATATAATCATATACTATAACGAAATGGCAACAAATGCCTATGCTATTTGTATAGAATTTTTGAACGTATCGCGTCGCGTCTGCGAAGTTTTTAAATGGACATGAAATTCATAAAAAAACTAACGTTTTTGCGCTTACTGTGTGTTCAACGTTGAATTCCGTTTGCGCAGTTCCTCTAAATACTCTACTAACGTGAATTGAATACGGGGATATACACATACTTGAAACATGAATGTTAGGATACAGTTCGAAAGCTCCTTCCCGAGGGAAGAATGGGATTGAACGGTTGCGATGTATTATCGATTTTAAACAGTAAGAAATACATTAGAGTATCTCAATTGTTTAGAATCCGAGACTATTTTTATGTGTTTGTTATTCTCGAGATTAAACTTTCAATAGTTGTACTAGAGTCCGAATTTAAACGATTACTTATCCAGATCTAGGTGGTAGAGCCATGCTGAAGCTATAACTGTTTTCAGCATGAATAAGACGGCTCAACCGAGGTGGTACCACCCTCTCACAAAAAAACGACATGAAGTAACAGAGCTTACATTGTTGGGTTTCATTCGGTCAGTAAGAGCGCTGGAGGCCCACCTCCCCTTCCCTCGCCCCTCCTCTTCACCCTCTCTATACAAACACAGGCTCACAAAGCACTTGCGACTCCTCTAGTGTTGCTTGTGTCTATGGACGGTGGTGATCACTTAACATCAGGTGACCCACCTGTTCGTATGCTTCCTATGATATAAAAAAATCATTTCAATAAGCTAAAATTAATCTTTGTCTCAACTCTAAAATGCGTCACTTTTCCCAAACGTAATTACAAGAGGCATCCGTGCTTTATTCACGCAAATCGATCTGAGCATGTGTTCACAGAATGTAAGGAATCTGTCCACGGTGTGTCCTTTGATCCCAGCCTTGGGATTACGGCTTATATAGAGATAAAGGTTATTACGGGACCCTAAAGTTTTGAGGGTCGAATACTACATAAAGGAATGAATAGGGGATATTGTAACCGTCTGGAATGGGTTGAAGAATGGTGCTGAAATTTTTGATTTAACGTTTTGGATATAAAAAAATACACTTTATTAAACTACATACATTTTTACCAATTTAGAATATGTCAAAGCATTTAGAATATTTACTATGCAATTATTTTTGCATAATGGCTTTTAAATAATTCTATTATCATCCCTTCACGACTGAAAAGGTTAAATTATAGATCACTTGAAAAAATAGCGTGCTAAAAGTATCATATAATCTTTTGAAACGAGTATTCCACTAAAAAGCTGAACTTGATGCCATAAAGCTTAAAACATAACTTACGTAACTTGAAGTATAGTGATTGTTACATTAGAAGAAGCAATTTAAGCGTGCAATTAGACTTTAAGACGAAGTTATGAAAATGATAATTTCATCTATTATTTTTAAGACTCGAGTCGTTCAGTTTGGCGGTTTCCATCGAATATATTTTTTAAAACGAATTATTAACTATATATTAGTAGTTCGTTATTAATTAATATGACATCTTCACAAATTAATTATATTTTTCTTAATGTGAAACAACTAATTGGTTGGTTAAGGCATAACACAGATTTTATCATCCGTAACCATCACATTTATTTTAAGCGCCATCTGTCCGCTCAAACTTAGTACTATATTCACACAAGTTTCTAAAGCCACCTATATTCTATTTTTTCGAGGAATTAAACCTTATTTTTCCTACGACAGTCTCGTCCAGTTACAAAACTAATTAACTTAACATTATAATTGGTAGACTTAATTATGTACATCGTAATTTAAATACTCAAGTATTTAATATCATATTATATTTTATTATTTGAAGACTTTTACTTATAACTAGTACCTGTTTGGTATGTGTCCGGCACCACATAATGGTTTCTAAGATTTTTTTACTAACGTATATATTTCCAACTAGCCCCTGCCCGCGACTTCGTCCGCGTAGAATAGCAACTTTGGTTGAACGCTAACACGCAGCGGAAGTTCTCAAGAGGAAAAAAATCCCGATTTTGAAATATTTTTAATTGGTGTTCCACGCCTATTTATTTTGGCGTGATGATATATAGCCTATAACCTTTCTCGATAAATTAGCTATAAAACACTGAAAGATTTTTTCAAATCGGACTAGTAGTTCCTGAGATTATCCCCTACAACGTCACAAACTACTTCTTTATAATATTAGTATACATGTTTGGTTTATAAAAAAGCAACGACACTTTAATATATATATATATATATATATATATATATATATATATATATATATATATATAAGAATAAATGAATAACTGATAGCTTAACGTTTTTATAATTTTGTAAGTATGTAGATACTATGTAAAATCACTGTATGATATAATGTTGGTAACAGATCATTAAATATTGTAATGTTGGTAAATAAACAATTCATAAATTACGGCAATATATTTGAAGGAATAAGCTTAATTTAGTCAAACGTATGATACCAACATAAGCATACTATAATCATATTTGATATTAACCAATCTTTGTCTTCATTTTTACGAATAAAATTTTACATTTAAATAGAAAACTTACCTTTTAAGCTTCCAGTTCTGGATCTGTAAAGAAAATTTCATAAATTATTATTTTTGTATATAATTTTGTAAAGATCACATTAAAATAGTCAAAGATAAAATAATCATTATCTACTATAAAACAAAGTCCCCTAACGCGTCTGTCTGTCTGTTCGCGATAAACTCAAAAACTATTGAAAGGATTTACATGCAGTTTACACCAGTAGATAAAGTGATTCATGAGGAAGCTTTGGTATATAATTTATCAAGGTTTTTTTATCACCAAGGCAGAACAACGTTGGTCGGAACCATTAGTTTAGTATAATTTATCCCTGTGTATGTATTGTCAATGAAATTTTTTTTTCTTATTTTGAAGCGAAACTTTTTATAGAAGCGCTTTGAAATTATAATTGGCAAACATTTTGTGTCGCGAAAAATGGTGGCGTATGCACTGAGCCAGGTAGACAGTTAGAAACACAGGTTTTCGTCCGATCCCCATATTTAGCAACACCGGAAGCGGTCAGTCCTTGGGTGGTTTACCGCCTAGGAAAACCGCCTGATGTTGGTTTTTTGTTGTTTTTTTTTTTTAATAATTTCTACATTTAGACAACATCACTGAAGTCACACAGACTGGAGTTAGTTATGTTTGTTTCAAATCGGACCAGTAATTCCTGAGATTACCCCCTGCAACATTACAAACTCACAAACTTTATCTCTTTATAATATCAGTATAGATTTTCAGGCAATATTAAATACGAATAGTACTGTATATTTTACTAAAAGGATGACAAGAAAACATTATGCGGGAAGAGTTAAAGCGAAAATCTTTTATATCCAAAATATATCACAATGCAAAGTGCTAAGTTCAGTTACTGCTGTCTGGCTGCAAGCCGTAAAATTATATTTATTACGCTCTCAACATTCAAGAGAAAGACTATATTAATGAGTCTTCTACCTTCATTTTGTAAGTGTTAGAGCGTGTCTTCTCATAGAGAAATACGGTGTCATTACAAAAAAATTAAATACACAAATAATAGTAGGTGGTAGAGCCACGATGCGGCTATTATTGGTTTCAGCATGAATGGGTCGGCTCGCCCGGGGTGGCACCACCCTCTCACAGATAGCCGATGTGAAGTAACACTGCTTATACTGTTGCGTTTCGTTCGGTCAGTGAGAGCGCCGGAGACCCATCTTCCTCCCCCTAACCTTCCCTACCCTCTCCTCTCCCTCTTCCTTCTCTCCATTCCCCCAACACAGGCTGGGAACGCTCTTGCGACTCCCCTGGTATTACAAATGCCTATGGACGATAGTGATCACTTAACATCAGGTGACCCATCTGTTCGTTTGCTACCTATAATTTATTTTAAAAAAAATTACTAAATGCACCGCGCTTGCCCGGGGCAAGTTTGCGTTATCCTTTTTTCGCAAGTTTAACTAAACCTAACCAAAGTGAGATAAAAGAGCAAGATAGCGTACATTCAGCGAGCGTGGTGCATTTAAAACGTAACCTTTTTAAAGCATGTATTCAATACGTATTTAACTTTTTTGTAATAACACCGATATAGTTTATTTTATATGCATTCGGGCACAATCTTACAAGATTCAGTGACTATTTCGACAAAGTTTAGAACAAAACACATTAACTCGTAACTCAAGGTTACGTGCTAAGACATATATTTTTATCTTATGCATTATAAAATACCCTATTATACTATAATCTATACACATAAACAATATTGAAGTGTCTGTTTGTAATGTCAAAGTAATAGCTTTTTACTAAATTTGACCAAAATGTAAATAGAATATTATTTATAACAAAAAAAAAAAAACATTAAAAAAAGTATATTTTTAATTGGTTCGGCCAATCTCCAAAGCGAATGGCCCGATTTTAACCAGACTTTCACTGACAAATAACTGATATATTGAGGAATAACTTAGTTTACTTTCATTTTAGATAAGCTATTACCCATAACTTTGCCGGTTTGGAATTTCCGAAAAGGTTGGACCGATGTAAATGGAACTTCCACTGGCAGATAGATCATCTTATAAAGAGGAACGCCTTGCTCGTTTTCACTGAATAACATTTTTTATGTAATTCTACAGAGTCGAAGTCGCTATAACAAGTTTAAAATATTTTCCTACAGTCAAAACCCAGTGAAAAGAATGTCTGATCGTGTTACAAGTTATAACTGCTTTAATATTACACTCACACTTTGGATCTATACCAAAAAAAATACATAAGCCCCTTAAAGAGTGTCGAATATAAAGGGAAGATTTAAAGAAGCTATCTTAAGAGAAGATACCTAAACGTTAGTTGTATATGGCAATAGAGCTGATGGAGTGACGAATATAGCTCTATCTGAAAACATGTCACTTGCGGAAAAAATCTAAGGAAGATCCAATCTCGAATATAAGAGAGGATACAATTAAAAGAAAAGAAGATAATATTACTGTACTGTCTAGTAGTTCTGTACCTGTAGCGTCTATGTAAACTAAGCTCAGTGCAACAGTGTAAACGGTAACATCTTAACACATCTGCATAGCGTAAGGTGCCTCTGGTGTGTGCCGCAATAAGCTTGAGTGCTCCTGTGCCCATACTACGGGATTATTTTGTTCCTTATTTTACAAATAGAATCGGTTAAGTATTGAGTAACTCTATAATCTCTTCTAAATACTTTTACAATAGCAAAGAACCTGGATATTATGAACTTTAAAATCGAAAATTTATAAACCATCGATTTTCTTTTTTAGTAGTCGCTATACTGCAAAGATTATCCAAAAAAAAAATAGGAAGATAACTAATAATTCAATGTCTTCTGATATATATTAGTCTACCGGGAGTAATAACTTCTCTGATATATTACTTTCCTCGTTGTAATCAGTGTCATTGACGTAAGGAAGTTTTGCAGTAACCGATAAATTTAAGTAAGTTTGAATTTTATTTTTTCTTTATGGATACAACTTCGAACACGTAACTTTAATAATGTGAGAGAAGAAAATAATGGAAGGGAATAACAAAATATAAATTAAGTTCCTGTTTCTTATCAACTTGGGGTGTAAGGGGTGTCGAGTAACATCTTAAGACTTGGGACACCCAAGCCAACCTCACCTGCACGTGGTGCACCCTGCTGATCAAAGAACGAGGCAATGGCGATAGCGGGGTGGTAGGGTTTTACAGCCCGACTGTTTTTGGGTTTTAAACCCGTCATAGTGACTCACTTCTGCGCGTCGCGTTTCGGGATCAGCCTGTGCATATCTAGTACCGGGTGACTTTCGTCATTATGGTCGGCATGGCAACGGCGACCGGCGATGGATAATCTGTCTCTCGGTGGTTGCCGATGTTTTTGGATTGTACTATGCTTAACATCAGGCATAGTGCAGTCACTTTGTCGTGCTTCAATAAAAATAACCAGCTTCTGCCGGCGATTTCGTCCGTGGAATAGTGACTTTGGGCTAACGCTAGCATGTAGTGGAAGCTCTCAAAAGGGAAAAATTAGATTAAATCAATCTTCGTTGATGCTCCGCTTTTATTGGTCTTAGTCACTTTGTCGTGCTTCAATAAAAATAACCAGCTTCTGCCGGCGATTTCGTCCGTGGAATAGTGACTTTGGGCTAACGCTAGCATGTAGTGGAAGCTCTCAAAAGGGAAAAATGAGATTAAATCAATCTTCGTTGATGCTCCGCTTTTATTGGTCTTAGCGTCATAGCTTCGTTTCACAGATTACCCGAAATAAACAGACAGACAGATAGACTGTAATTTGTTTTAAATGTCATTTTTGTTATAGTATTGAGTCTTCTTCTTCTTACCCTAATCCCACCTAAGTAGGGTCAGTACAACATGTTTGTCATGTTATGGTGTATGAATTGGCTTCAATTGTAAGATCGGCCGCCTGGTTGATATCAACCCTTCTTGGGATTATTTTGTTATTACTATTTTATTTAGCGAATATACGTGTATAATCAAACATTAAAAATTTATTTTGATATTAAACACAGACACTTCATTTTTATTACATGTATAGAAGGATAATAAATTAACCTTGATTTAGACACTTGATTGAGACATTATTCATTGTTGCTCCTATACGCCTTTCTCGATAAATAAGTTATCTAACACTGAAAGAATTATTTAAA
>JACEII010000103.1:946357-963062 GCA_014332785.1 Antheraea mylitta | reverse complement strand
ATAAGTTATCTAACACTGAAATAATTATTTAAATCGAACCAGTAGTTCCGGAGATTAGCTCGTCTAAGAAAATAAACTTCAGCTTTGTAATATTAGTATAGATTAAAATAGTATATAATTTAGGTGGAGTCAGATCAATTTAAGGAATTTTAGAGACTAGAATTAAAACGATCTTCCATACAGTGCGAGATAATCTTTCCGCCAAGTCCAATGGTAAGGGAGCTTTAGTCATTTCTCTAGAGAACTGTTTATAGCCTCGAAACCTCATACATAACGGGGTTGTAGAAACGAGGCGTGAGTAAAAAATTTCCCACTCAAAGACATGTTTTTTGTCAGAACGATAATAAGGGTAATACATTTCGCGTCAGCGAAATTAACTTCTTCTTTACAAGGCTATCTTATATACCAGTTCCATTATCATCACGTTATGTAATAGTAAAGTTGGTCCAAGAAACTTATGTTAAA
This sequence comes from Antheraea mylitta, assembly GCA_014332785.1. NCBI lineage: Eukaryota > Metazoa > Arthropoda > Insecta > Lepidoptera > Saturniidae > Antheraea > Antheraea mylitta. The sequence goes on along the minus strand of JACEII010000103.1, from coordinate 962,597 downwards.
GATCTCTGTGACAAATTTTCGCCAAAGTTAAATAGCATGTTAATATATATGGTTTTAAATGATATATGGTTTTAAATGAAATTGATTTTGACCTGATTGATATTTTAATGATTAAGATCTTAGAACATGAAATGTATTCGTAATGTTTAGTTTATAATTAATTACTTGAGAAAAGTAATTAATTTTATCTAATTGTATATATTCAAACGTATGCAGAACATCAATCAAATCATCAAATCACCCTGATGTAATTTTTAGTACAGTTTGTGAACTAAATTCTATTGCTTCTATTGGTAACTTTTCTATAGGCTCTTAGCTTGTAAGAGACCCTCTACAAAACCACAGGTCTCTTCCAGAACGGAGATATGGGCATAATCACCGTACCAGCCCACGGCGTATTGGCGATTCCATACTTCGAGCAATCATCCACGGTTCTGTATTTTCCCACATACATTGATACTTGTATAATCGTTTTATTGTTACCAGGAGCTAACACATCAGATTGCTATGGCAATAAGTATGTTAGCAAAAATGTGAAATATAACATGGAATAAAAAAATATAGCTTCTGAAACAATTTTGAATATTTTTATTTAAAGTACAAAAAGTATCGCCGATAGATTGGTTGTAAAACGTACAATAAGAAGATTTCTCAGGTTCAAGTTTCCTTACGATGTTTTCCTTTTTCGTCAGCCGATAGTGTTGCTAATTTAAATTAGAAAATGCAGGGGAATTTCAAAAATTCAGTTGTAGATGTATACCGGTGTTCAAACCTGTGGATATCGTATTGCCATTTCATTGATCAAACCGCTGAACCATCACAACTATAAGATCCATAGAATAATATATATCGTAATTTGGATATTAAACACTGTGGGAATATTTACTTAATAGCCAAGAAAACTCATTATATATCTATACTTACATTGATATATTAGTCGAGCTTCTGTTGCCCCGCAATAAAGAATCTGCAAAGAAAGCAGAGATGTTACAATCCAACATATTGCATAATATAAAACTTGGATAAATTATTTGACCTCTATAGTAGTCTCGGACATATACGGTTTAAATCCTAGTGGAGGCAACTACTTTTATATGTATGATCTAGATAAGGCTAGACAAATTGGTGAAATGTCTGACAAAATTGTACTGTGAGTATTTAGTAGGTTCATTTGCTAGATTACGTTGCTTCTTTTTCTTCGTATAAGAAATAACATAGTTAATAATTTATAGAATGTAACATTTCACTTTTTTTCTTTTTTTTTTACGTGGGGAAATCCCTTATGGATACCCACCCTCCCAGGGTAGAGGGCGAGTTATGTCCGACTCGCACAAACCAAAACTCCACGGTGTGCCGACAGACCATGTTGTTGGGGCGGCATGGGATCGATCTAGGCTAATCCCCTTGTAGAGCCGCCCCAACGGTTCGCCCGGCGGAAGGTGGCCGCCGGGCTCCTATCTATAGAGAGACAGACTGGACACACACCAGCTACCTGCCTTCGTCCGCCAGACCTGTGCCATGAAGGGATGAGCCCCCCGACTGCATCCCCTCAGGTCCGGCTACGGTGGCGGGAGGAGTTGGGCAAAGAGGGCCACTTAGAAGGTCTGCCTCGCAGGCCAACTCTGCCGCCTCCTTCTGCGAGATGACCTCCTCGCAAAAAGAGGCCACTGCTCGCCACACCTGTTCGCTGCCGAGCATGGCCGAAACCACACCCAGCAGCGTCAAATCATCTCCCATCGCCGCCGCCAGAGTGCGGCACTCTTCCTCCCACGCAACACACTCGGAGAGAGTTTGCTGCGCGGTATCTACTTCGGCGCCGCACTTGTGACAGGCGGCGGTCGGCTCCCTGCGAGCGATCCGGTGCAGGTACCACCCGAAACACCCGTGTCCGGTCAGTACCTGCACCAGTCGGAACGTCAGGGAGCCCCACTGCCTCCCGATCCAGTCCTTCAGGGCGGGGTGGATGGCATCGACGATATACATCCCAAAGCGCGCGTCCGCCAGGTCCTGGATCCTTTTAGCTAGATCGATTTATGGTCTCCGAAACCACCTAAGTTTCACGGAAATCGCTCACGTAGTTTCTGAGATCCTGAATATATATACAAATATAAAAATATCCAAGAATTGTTCGTTTAAAGGTATTAGATAGATATAGATGTAATAACGCTCATAAGAAAGCAAAATCATAACATATGCAAACATTTCCATTGGAATCGTCTTTACCTAAAAGATTTAGGGCAAGTTATTTTTATATAATATTCGATAGATGGCAACGGTAAGCCATATGCCCGTCCCCCGCATGTCTTAGCTCCTGACGAGGGTTCCTTATGACGTATGTGACAGTTTGTATGTCGTTATTAGAGAAAAAAATATTTTCTTCCCATTGATATTCTCTGGGTGTACCGTGAGTCACACGACATTATTCGGTGCTCGAAACTGCTTATACCAACGTATTATGAAATATGGTGTTTCTTTATTTTTTGCTGAAGTGAAAAGTATTTTATGTAAATAAAATATTATATTATTAATACGAGAAGCAAAAACTTTGTACCCCTTTTTAAGCGAATTGAGAAAACAGATTAATGTGAAATTTTGAATAGTTTAAGTTTATGAGTAGAAGTGCACAAAGCTATTTTTTATATAAAATGCATTAAAAAACTATTAACTAATTAAAATATATATTACACACACTACTGCTTGAGTTATACACAGCAAATACGCACATGTATATGAAAAACACGTGTTGCCATTCGTCATTTTACGCTTTATGTTTCAATTACCTTTTTTCATCCTACATTTAATATCTTTAACGAATAATTACGCTCCATACCTCACATGCCCTATGAAATGAACTGGTCAAATTGTAGGCTTTTGATAATATAATATATAAAATTATAATATAGATTATTATTGCTTGATAAATAATTTATCTGTAGTGAATTTATAAAATCACTGAAATAATTATTAAATTTAATATCTAATATCAATTATTAAATAATTATTAAAAAAAAAATCTTTGCTTTTATCGAATGTCAAATTGAATTATGGTCGAATCTCGACCATTACGCGACCACTAGTTATATTAAATATTGCATTTTCCAAATTTAAGGAATGCCAAATTTAGGATTTGGAAAAGTATACATGAGATATTAGATACATTTTATTGAAATCCCATGTTTTCCTGACCTTGAAACATACTAAATCATATATGTTTTAAGAGAGAAATCGATAGACTTGTATGGGTGTCTAAGCCGAGCGCCGTCGTACAAGGGTCTCATAGGACCCTCGTCAGAACAAGGGTCATGCGGTGATACCCCTGATAGTACGTTTATCATAATTATTGGAAAAATATACTCTTGTATTTATTGTGTATGTTTATTCTTTGCACGACTGCTCGTAATACCTTTAGGGTCGAGAAATCTGGAGTAATAAACATAGAATTTTACATGTACAGATAGAAAATCACATTAAAACATATGAAGATTTTTAAGTTATGTCTGAGAGACCCATCTAAATGATCGATAAGCCTATTACCAAGAAAACCGGCAACATTACGTTCATACTTACCACGGTTGTTTAATTTACTTTTAATTGTTACTAGTTGATACCTGAGACTTTGTCTGCATTGTTTATTATATCATGGATGCAAACGAACTGGTGGGTCACGTGATGTTAAGCGACCACCACCGTGCGTTGCCAGCTTGTGATGGTTGGGAAGAGGGTAGGTGGGCATCCGGCGCTCTGATCAAACGAAACGCAACAAAGCAGACACTGTTACTTCACGTCGGTTTTCTGTGAGAGGGTGGTACTACCCCGGGTGAGCTGACCCATTCATGCTAAAGAGAGTTATAGCTTTAGCATGGCTGTACCTAGAACAATGTTATCCGTTTACATCCCGTTTCGTGCGCATACGAACTAAACCGCTTGCCCCACTTCTCAAAAGCAAGAAAATATACATTGTTGAATACATAGTTCTTATAAAAAACCATATTTTCTTAAAATATTAATAACATTATATTCAATGGAGAATAAATGAAAAAAAAAGATGATCAAAATCTATCGAGTAGTTTTTTGTGATGCGATAAACCTCATTTTAATTAATTAAATAATGCAAAATCTACATTATGAAATTAGTAGTTCGCTTTTAGGTTTGTAGTTTTAATCTCATTAAAATATTACAAACTTTCTACTCTAAAGCAAAGACTTAAAAGAACATAAGTTTATGTGATAAAAGTTACATAAATATACATTTTAAATATACAAATTATAACAAGACTCTGTGATATAAAAAAATGTTTTAGAAATAGTATCTTAATTGATAAAATTAAAATATAATATATCTCTATCTACTTATACATATAATAAGAATGTATATCTAATGTGTGTGTACTTTTTAATTTTTTGTTGAAAAAAAGTGTGTGTGTACTTATCTATCCGACACAGTATTTACTACCACCGCCACCTATAGTCACGCAAAAGATTGCTGATAAGAATTTCATTTAGAAGAAGTTTCATTTTACACTAATTAACTTAAAAAATGAATTAACCATTTAATGTCTGTTATCTGAAACAAAAATGTTACATAGTAGAAAAAAAAGTGTGTACATAAGTACACACACACTTTTTTTTCTCTTGAGAGTTTCCGCTGCATGTTAGCGTTAGCCCAAGGTAACTATTCCACAAGGATGAAGTCGCGGGCAGAGACTAGTAATGTATATTGTAAGTTCGTATACTCGTATATTTATTTGTATTCCATTATAGTTTTATAATTACATAATACTAGCAGTTACCCGCGGCTCCGCCCGCGTTTTTTGAATGTATTAAATAAATTTAAAATTGTTATTACATGTGTAAATAAGAATAATACTCTTTCAAAAATATTTGTACGTATAACACGCACATGATCTACAGTAACAGGTAACATGTACATTATATATGTGAATACTAATAGTGTATCGAATGGGATAGGATTTATCATAAGCCACATAGCTGGAACTTTAAACTACTATGTATCACCCTCAGTGCTCACTTAGACTATATAAGAAAGTAATGAAAATATTAAGCTATACATTATCGAACAATATGTGTTCAATCTTTTATTATATATAGATATAATATCGGGTATCGTCTGCTGAACTCGCTAGCTTAAAATAAAACAGCTAATTAGGTATTTATTTGCCCGTAAAATTCCTGTTCAAATATTACTTGTAGTCCGTTGAAGCTGTTAAGACCTTGTTAGGTCAATAGCGTAGTCATTTCTAAGAAATCAAAAGCGTTCATATAGGTCCAGCTGTTTCGGAGATTACCCGGAACAAATAAACAAAAAGATATATCGACAGAATTAAAAAAAATGTTGATATTTGTAGCACCGCAGATATATGTATTCATCAAAAAGTATTTATTTGAATATTATATACACACGCTTTATTCTTATAATACGTAATATATCACAAACCAAAAATTGGGAACAAAACTAACGTAGAATAAACTTTTTGAGGAGTTTTTGACGGGATTTCAGTCTGTTATGTAGGGGATTTTATATTTTATTCATAATTTTGTGTTATTTGACTCTATATTGTGTTAAATTGGCGTGCGTTTTATGTAATATGGTTTGTTTATTATGCATAAGTGAAATAAATGAAAAATAATACCACGGAGCATGTATTCTGTGGTCTTGAAAATTAAGAAGATAAAAATTTACGAAATATTATATAGAAGATTTGGCGCTTATATATAGAGAACACATAAGAACTACCTATATTGACAATTTCAGAATTGGCAGTATGGATGAATTCCTTCGCCTGTATTGTGATGGACGAATATTATTACTACTAACCTTTTAGAATAGCAGCACAAAATAGACTTTAAAAATGTTTGCGATAGCAACGTACTACTTATAATCAAAAATTGGAATTAAAAATAACGTAGAATGAACTTTTGAACAGGAACACAAAATAAACCCTAATAATATTTCCGATAGAATGTTATCATGTTACCATGGCAACGCATATAATACTGACACTGACACGCAGCGGATGCTCTAAAAATAGCCCAATTTTGAGACATTCTTCATTAGTGCTCCGCTCCTATTGGTTTTAACGTGATGATATACATATCATCACGGCTACAGCCTATAGCCATCCTCGATAAATGGAGCTATCTAACACTGAAAGAAACTTTCAAATTGGACCGGTAGTTCTTGAGATTAGCGCGTTCAACCAAACAAACAAACAAACAAACTCTTCAGCTTTATAATATTATAGTATAGATATTATATTATAATTTATTTGGTGAGGTACATACTTCTAATCAATTTGTTTGAGTGTGATGAATACTAACTGCTACACCTTCATCTGTTTTAACAAATACCTTTTGTATTCAGCGAATAATTGTATTTTCACTCAAGTATTCTATAAATAAATTAATCTTTGTAAATGATGGATTACTAGACGTCAACTATTTCTGTAATACAAATTCGAGAAAACTGAATAATCCGTCAAAACGGATAACTAATTGCCCCGTTAAAAGAAACATTATAAGAGAAACGTAATATTTCAGACGATTCAATATTCATTTAGAATGTAAAGTACCTAAAGATAATAAGTCTGCTGATTTTGTTAAGATTATATATCTAATACCTTTACGAGCAATTATTGTATATTTTTATATTATTATATATTCAGGATCTCGGAAACGGCGTCAGTGAATTCCCTGAAACATAGTATGTAGGTAGTTTCGGGGATGATAAATCGATCTAACTAGATTTAATTCATAGAAAACTTTTTATTCGAGTTTTTAGACAATAAAAAAATATAGCTAGAATATGAAGGTAAATTTCGCCGCCGCTGTCAAAACAGAAATATCTCAGATGGAAATTGGTCGCTTCGAAAATCCGTCTAACCCCGGTTCGAATCCGAGTGACAGCAAAAGAGTTTTTTTTTTGGTAAACTTGGTAATTTTGTGAGGCAAACCTAACATTTTCATTCAAAAATGATTTTTAAAGAACTGAGCTACGTTCTGTCGTACAGTAAAAAGCAAAGCAAAACAAACTACTGTTAAAAGGTAGAATTTAGGTAATTAAATACGACACACACGTTAGAATGACTACATCTGTCTGTGTATAACTGCATCTTCGCAAAGTAATTGCACATTTAGTTTTTGTTATGCCCCTAATAATTAAAAAAAAAAATAGCCATCACGGGACGCCTGGTAGATGTGAAACATCCAAATTGTTTTGTATAAGTTATATGCCTATAATAACAGATTACGACAGGAATCAGCTATTGAATAATGAAAAGTTTGTTCAATAAAATAATTACTATTTATTTTATTACATAAATATTCATCTTTATTAAACACAAAATACAAAAATTGAACTAGACACAGGCGCGGTCTGTTTGACGGCATTTATCAAAGGGTGCTAGGTCGTCGGCGCGTGCCGCGTAGCACTAGTATAACGAGTGGCCGACAAAACAATTCGAATCTTATGTTTATACGAATGAGGTTGCAAATGTTTTTGAGTATTTCGTTAATAGTGCAAAGTTTGTGTTTTGTATCGCCACGTTGCCAAGCCAAAGTCAGGCTTATGATGCGTCTATAGATGTTTCACATCAAAAAATCAAATTTAGCAAAGAATCGAATGTCTTCAAAACCAAAGGCCCAACCCATTTCTGTAAAAAAATACAGTACAATTTACTATCCATAAATATGTCAATCAAAAAGCAATATAGCAAATGGATTATGAATACAATACGAAAGAAAAGTCCTGAATAAATAAATATTCTACCACAAGTACCGCACACACAATTATTCCAGCACTAAAATTCATTAGCAGATTGGAAGATCGAGCGTAAATATTTAGCAACGGAGTCTAATACATTAGGCGGCAGACGCTGCCGTGAATTATGTATAAGGACACGGATTAAGATAGAAGGGGAAGACGGCTGTATAGAATTTACCTACTGAAATCACTTTTCCTGTATGAATTGTTAACACATTTTTCATCTGCATCCCTATTGGTTAACTGACAAAACCATACTTTCAATGATTACTAGATGTAATCACAACCTTTTTTCCGCATAAAATTTTGTTTCTACGGATTCTTTGATTTGTAAAGAATTGGAAATTTACTTCAGCAAACGTCAATGCAATTTACTCAAAGTATTTGGTAACTAACAGGTGACAACGACACGCAACCATGGTTCAGTTTCCCCTATCCTGTCCTGTCCTATATAGTTTAGAGGATTTTTTCCGACACAAAATACATATAGGAGTTGTTGAGGCACGCATGCTTGGTACACATGCATGTTTCAATAATTCATATACGTATATCTAGATAGCTTAGCTTAGGTTTGTTCATATAGGTCGCGATTTTTGCACAAAACAGGCGACAGCCCAAGCCGAGATGTGCTGTACACCCTTGAGTTAGTCGCTCAAACGTCCCAAATCGGCGGAATGTCTTCAGCGCTCGCCTCAGTAGTTCGGTGAAGTTGTAAAGACCATTCCAGGTCAACAGCGTTTTCATTTCGAAAAAAAAAAAAGCCATGGCTCAGTTTAGATTATTGCTCAGAAATACGTTGTGATAGAGGAAAAATTAGAAGCACGTGACGAAAAGTCCAATTACATCATTGATTTATTTATTATAGAGAAGAAACTAGTCATTCTTAATATATTTTTATTTTATTTCTGCAGACTCTTGGTCCGTACCTTATTTCTACTTCGTTTGTTTTATTGATTATGTTAGAGATGGTTTTAAATGAGAGCAACTATTGTTATTATTTCACTTAACTACTATACTTCGAATATTTAATTGAGATTACTGCATCTATGGCGGCTTTTTCAAATTATAATCTACATTGTCCCGCACCGGAGTGTCCACGGCCCGTTGGATAAACCAACTAATTGCGTAGTCAGTCGCGTCGGTATAGTATACACAGTTGTGTCTGGATAACATGACCAATATTTGTGGTTGGATTACACCTATATATCTTTGGAGATATTTAAGCGGTTGTAATTACCCAGCACATAACTCAATATTGATACAATTAAATCATGATGTTCTTCCTCAAAACCAAAATTGACAATCTTAAAAATAACATCCGAGCACAATATAAGAACTGCTTTACGGATAAACTGCATTTTTCTGCATACGGAATAAATGAAAAATATACATTGAAATATCTATACTAATATTATAAAGAGGTAAAGTTTGTGACGTTGTAGGGGGTAATCTCAGGAACTACTGATCCGATTTAAATAATTCTTTCAATGTTATATAGCTCATTCATCGAGAATGGTTGTAGGCTATATATCATCATGCTAAGATTAATAGGGACAGAGCACAGATGAAAAATGTTTCGAAATCGAGATGTTTTTTCCTTTTGAGAACTGCTGCGTGTTACTGTTAGTGTATCTACTTCAAGCGAACGAAGTCGCGGGAGGCTAGTCAATATATATATTGGCATTATTATTGAATATTTTCAATAGATTTAACTGTTTGTATTTAATTATATATTATTATTTAAAAAAAGCTACAAAATATTGCTCCTCAAAATCTCTTTTCATTATTATTAGTGTTTATAAAAGATAATTAAGACTACATTAACGTCATTACCTGCTGTAGTTAATAACTGTGTTGCATTCACTAACGCTGAAAGCCGAAAACAATTAAAAAAAATAAACATATAAACAAAGAGACAGAAAAATAAAAAAATAGAGAATTAGAAGAAGCATTAGTAGGTGGTAGAGCCACGCTGAAGCTATTATTGCTTTCAGTATGAATGGGTCGGCTCGTCCGGGGTAGCACCACCCTGTCACAGAAAACCGACGTGAAGTAACAGTGCTTGCATTGTTGCGTTTCGTTCGGTCAGAGAGAACGCCAGAGACCCATCTCCCCTCACACCCCTCTCCTCTCCTTTCCTCTCTCCCGTTCTCTCCATTCCCCCAAATACAGGCTGGCAACGCACTTGCGACTCCTCTGGAGTTGCTAGTGTCTATGGACGGCGGTGATCGCTTAACAACAGGTGACCCGCATGTTCGTTTGCCTCCTATATGATATAAAAAAAGGAATTTTTTTTTTTTCAAAGTGACTCTACTATTGGCCTGACAGGGCTTTACAGCTTCATCGGACTAGCTAGATCAATAGCATAGTCATTTCGTAAAAAAAACCTACATCATTATTATAGCAACACATTTTAACAATATCTCATATATTAAATACATCAATCAAACCAAAAAAAGTTTGTAATTTGCACCACACAACACATTACTAACTTTTACATACAATGAATAACATATAGCGGTGTTTGGCACTAAATAAAACAAACGGCAATTCGGTAATTGAGATAGAGTGGTGAAGGGTTTCGTTGATAGGTTAAGATTTCCGAAGGAATGTTCTAGAACAATTTATTTTGTTTACTCTATGCACATATATCGTACGTATTTTTTGTTACAAAGCCTTATCTTATTGAGGGGTTGATATGTATTCCGTTATGAATCGAAGTGTGTATCTATTTTTGTAGAGAAAATTTCTTTAACACATTCGCGCCGGCGCGTATCACCGGTGGCCCGCACTAGACTGTCTTTTCTGGCGGCGCGTACCACCGCTGGTACGTATTCAATTGTGATATTAGAAATAATGAGAATTTAACGTTTATTTATTAAAAATAGCACAATCGAATACGTACCAGCGGTGGTACGCGCCGCCAGAAAAGACAGTCTAGTGCGGGCCACTAGTGGTACGCGCCGGCGTGTACGTGTTAAGCGCGTCGATCAGTATTGTTGGCAGGAGATAAATTTATTGCCTACGGGGCGCCGTTATGGGTGGACGTCCTCAACGCTACCAATATCCGTGCATTGCGAGCCGCGCAACGGACTGTGGCGTTGAGGGTGATACAGGGTTACCGGACAGTATCCTCTGCGGCGGCCATGGTGCTGGCTGGCTCTCTGGCTCTCTTCCATGGGAGCTGGAGGCGGAAGTGCTTGCCGCTGTATATATTTATACGGCGGTTAAGAAACAGATGGGAGAACCTCTAGCTCCCGGGGAATTGGAGCAGAGAAGAAAATATGAGAGAGGGTTAAGGATGGAGAGGTGGGGGCGGGACCTGGCGGACGCGTGGTACGGTCGATATACTATCGACGCCGTCCGCCTGGTCCTGCCCGAATGGTGCAATCGACGATGGGGCTCCCTGTCGTTTCGTCTGGTGCAGGTGCTGACCGGGCACGGGTGCTTCGGTTGGTACCTGTACCGGAAAGCACGCAGGGAGCCGACCGCCGTATGCCATGAGTGCGGCGTTGAACCGGACACCGCGCAACACACACTTTCCGAATGTGCTACGTGGGAGGAGCGACGCCGCATCCTGGCTGCGGCGGTGGGTTATGATCTCTCGCTGCCGAGCGTCGTCAAAGCCATGCTCGGCAGCAAGATTGAGTGAAGTGTTGTTGCCTCCTTCTGTGAGGAGGTCGTCTCGCAGAAGGAGGCGGCGGAGAGGGTCCGTGAGCAAGACCCTCACAGTGGCCGTCTCCGTCAATAAAAGGCAGGCAGGAGGAGGCGGCAGTTAGACCGCCACCTCCCACCTTAACCGGACCAGGGAAGATGGGTCGGGGGGCCCCGCCTTCCCATTGCACGGGTCCGGCGGCCGGTGTGTACCCGGCTGTCTCCTTACAAGACGAGGCCCGGCGGCGGCACTTCTGCTGCTGGGCCAACCGCTGGGGCGGCACGATGAAGTCTATAGAGATTCTCGTGCCGCCCTAACTATAGCGGAAGACGTACATCGTGGGGTTTTAGTCCGTGCGAGTCGGACATAACCCACTCTCTCCCCCGGGAGGGTGGGTATCCATAAGGGATTTCCCCACGTTAAAAAAAAAGGAGATAAATTTATTCTTTCACGCCATGACATACTACGTAAGCATGACCGGCCGTATTGCGCTTGTGCGGCTTGCGTCAGACTTAGCGATGTGTAATATTTGTCTATGTATATATAATATTGATATTTTGCAGCTCATTATACGTTTGATCGATTGATAGGCTTTATAAAAATGCATATAATTATTTCTCCGAGTGCCAATAGACATGTAAACCACACTAGTGTTAATAGTTTCAATTCAAAGGTGGTAGAGCTACGCTGAATCTATTACTGGTTTCAGCATGAATGGGTCGGCTCGCTTGGGGAACTACCACCTGAACAGAAAAACCGGCGTGAAGTAACCGTGCTTCATTGTTGCGGTTCGTTCGGTCAGTGAGAACGCCGGAGGCTCACCTCTCTCCCCTTTCCTCTACCTTCCCCTCTCCCCCATTCACAGGCTGGCAATGCACTCGCGAGTCCCTTGGTGTTGCTAGTGTCTACGGACGGTGGTGATCACTTAATATGAGGTGTCCAATCTGTTCGGTTGCCTCCTGTGATATAAAAAACCCTCAGGTAGTAAATCAGTTACTAAGCATGAGTTGATGTGTTCCGACAGCTGTATTTGAAAGCCAGTTTTATCTAGATTTAGCGTGTATACCTTCTGAGACTACACCGTCATTATATAACACACTAGCCTCTGTCCGCGACTTCGTTCGCGTGGAATACAATAGATACACTAACATTAACACGCAGCAGTTCTGAAAAGGAAAAACATCCCGATTTTGAAACTTTATTCATCTGTTCTCCGCTCCTATTGGTCTTAGCGTAATAATATATAGCCTATAACCATTCTCGATTAATGAGCTATATAAAACTGAAAGAATTATTCAAATCGGACCAGTAGTTCCTGAGATTACCCCCTACAACGTCACAACATCACAAACTCACAAACTTTACCTCTTTATAATATTAGTATAGATGAGATCGTGTTAAAAGGCTAAAATCTGTAGAGTATAAAAAATAATTATTCTGTGACTTCTAAACGACAAAGTGCCAAACAAATACTTTAGCACATTATACGCGTGATAAGCTAGAATTGGTTGCTATAAATTTATGGAAAAGTTTGATATAAATATGCAAGTAAAATTAACATTTCTTCAGATATCTTGAAGGATTTTGTCACAACTTTTCTTTACAGTCCACAATAAAGTTCTATAGGAAGGAGCATCTTATAGTAAACTTTTTTTAAAGTAAACGATGTCCTCTTTCCGTAGAAATAATATACGGCTGAGTAATAAATAAGAAACGATACTTAAACAAAAACTTATGCAATCTCATTTTATACATAATATATAACTTTGTCAACAACTTCCCCTTAAACAAGACATTGTTGATGGCGTTGTTTGCCGAAGAAAGTTAACTCAAAATTCACCCCACTTCAAATATCCCGGCTATTGTTCGAGGGCCGTGACCGTTTGAAATGAAAAGTTTCGATAGAACGACTCATTTATTGCGCGATCACTTCAAAAGTACGCGAAGTTTTCTATTTCATTGGACTTATGAAGGGTTACACACTCTTTTTTTTCCCTATTTTATTTGACATTTTTATATCCAACTCGCTGACCCACGTAACTTCGTCTATACTATAATTCTATAGGATATCGGTTCTTACTCGTTCCATTGTATATCTATGCTTGAAAAAAATTATTACTTGATTGCAGCGACACCCACCGGTATCAATGGTGAAACCAAACAATTCAGAGACCCATCCAAACGCGTATCTAGTTGGTTTGTGAAAAGTCTTTTTGGGTAAAATTTGAGGTTATATGTATTTTTATAAACAAATAAAAAAATGACAAAAAAACTTGTATAGAGACACTCTAATCACCTAGATATAAAAAATATACGTTACGACCTATCCTCATACCTACCAAATATGCATTAAAAAATCATAAAAATCGGTTGAGCCAATTCGAAGGATTTTGAGCACTCCTACGAGATTTTTATATACTAGATTATTCAATCCAAATTCTTACAGATATTATGGTCCGTCCTGTATACAATCCCGAATTGGCATCATGCAACTTCTTCCTGTTCCTCAAAAATCAAGATTTATTCACGATATTATCAACTTTGAATCAAAATAAAAAATTCTCTATTCAATTGAGACCCTGAGAAAGCACTTATGAACGTCAAACTAACAGCAATACCAGAAGAGTTGAAAAGTATGTCTTAGCATCCAATTACGATTTTTACGTAAAAAAAAAACTACATATAAGCAAAAAAAGGTGCGGACCAAGAGTCTGCAGACTACAACAAAATAAATAAAAAAAAACATGTATCCAAGGTCACTATGTAGGAGGAAGAATGACATATTTATTCAATACGTATCGACATGTATATACGTAAGACACTTGTGAGATAAGTGTTGCATGGAGTGAAAAGGGTTTTTATCTCAGCATAAGCTGCAGGTTTGCAAATGCAAGCACTGCAGCGCTGATTTTAGGTCTTAGCCTTTTTTGAAACATGAGGAAATAGATAACAGATACCCATCCCGTGAGGCAGCTGAGGATGGGATACGTCCGATTTGCACGGACTAAAACCCCATGGTGCCTTCATACACCTTATTGGCGGGGGAGCAGGGACTGCCGACTGGCACTGCGTCTGCTCCCAGGGCCTGACTGCGGTCTGAGTTAGGTCAAAGCCAGATGTATACAAACACATGGACGAAATTACAAACACATGCACGCACTTACACGATAATTTCAAAATAAAATAAGTTTATGCATACTATTAATAATGTAACCCAATAATGCCTATATACAATACATAATTTACGATGATTTCACGAAACTGCGGTTTAAAGATAGAGTTCCTGGACGACCGAACCTAGCTCGGTTCTTTAAAAGACATTTTTAATTAAAATAATCTGTTACTTTTGTCTCACAAAATTATCATTTTTTATGAAAAATAAATAAAAAATATCTCTTTTGCTGTGATTCTGATTCGAACTGAGATTAGATGGATTTTCGAAGCAGCCGATTTCCATCTGAGCTATTTTTGTTTTGACAGCGACGGCGAAATTTACCTTTATATGCTAGCTATATTTTTTCATTGCTTTATTGCAAGACACAGTTAAAAAAGTTTTCTACGAATTAAATCTAGCCAGATCTATTTATCGTCCCCTAACTACCTAGATACTAAGCTTCACGGAAATCGTTGACGCCGTTTTCTAGATCTTAAGTATATAAAAATATAAAAAATATACAAGAATTGCTCGTTTAAAGGTATTAGATATATATTATAATAGATATATACCGCCCATCTTCGACGTGGTGTTAAAATAATGTAAAGAAACCTTAAGAAAGCACAGAAACAAAATCAACAACGTAAAATAAATTAAGTTGGCCCAAAAATGTGAAGAAACCCACCCCCAGATAACGTGAAAAACGGATGGGACAAAGAGGACCTGTCAGATTGCAACCAAATTCGGATTATGTTTAAAGGATAAAACTCTATGAAATTTGATAAAATTCACAGCCAAAACATACAAGACATAACAGAAGGCCCAATAAATCGATTCCTCAACATACTCTGTCATAAATTTTACCACAGATTCATCAAAGCACAATGGACTACTGTGTATCCTTGTTTACCCCAAAACGGGTGAGCATTTCATGAATATGCATCGCCAGCTTACAATGTTGGGCGCAGAACGTAATACGAGCTTAAACTTGTCAGATATTAGGAGCCTAGCCTTAAGGCTAAATTAGTGAGTATACGCTATTATTTATTAGCCTTATTATATTATAATTAAGTTTAATGTTATCGTAACGAATAGAACCAAAAATATGCCAACACTTGAGACTATTTCAATGTGACTGATGTGAGAAATCTATAGCTGTGGGTAAACCTGATTTTAGCTTGGCGACGTGGCGACACAAAACACAAACTTAGCACTATTAACGAGATACTTGAAAATATTTGTAAATATAAGATTCAAATTGTTTTGTCGGCCACTCGTTCTACTAGTGTTATGCGGTACGTACCGACGACCTAGCGTCCTTTGATAAATGCCGCCAAACAAATCGCGCCTGCACCTAATTGATTTTTTTAATTTTGTATTTAATTAAAATGAATATTTCAAATTGTAATAAAATAAACAAACCGTCATTATTTAATAGAGCAAATTTATAATGCTTTATCTTTCATATTCCATAGTTGATTCCTGTAGTAATTTGTTCTTTTAGGCATATAAGTTATATAAAAGAATTTCGATGTTTCACATCTGCCAGCCGTCCCGTGACAGCACATTTTTTTTGTAAAAGCTTTTATCAATATCTATGCAACGGTCTTAGGAGCATTCAGCTACTAACACTAAATTAAAAAAAAAAAAA